>JASANB010004413.1:0-131229 GCA_030248155.1 Sabatieria punctata | reverse complement strand
TCGGGAAGAACAACAATAATAGCCAGTGGGTTGGGGCTGCACAAGCACAGCAATTGGGAAAGGGGTACTGCAACAGCAATAGCCGATGAGGTAATTAGAATAAGAAGATTGACAGAGGCTCATTTGTAGAAACAGAGGATAGTTAGCTGAAACAGAGGATACACAATGGCTGAGCCGGGCCCTTATATAGCTCAATAGAATATTCTAGAAAGTTCTAGAACAGTGACGTAACATTATCGTAGGCGCATATATACAATGCAAGGAAAGTTCTAGAGAGAGCCACGCCCACCAGCCAATAGGAGGCGAGGCGAAGAAAGTTCTGGAAGAATTGAGGCGCGCCTCTACTTTGTAGTAAAGTGACGCCACATGACCGTCATGGCGGCCTCGCTAGCTCTAATATGTGGCGCCTATATGGGGCTTGTACATAAATGCTCAACAATAACCTTACCTAGCCTTGTACAATAATTAATACTACTCCCCTCCTCTCTTATAGCTCGTGTCTTTCACGACATCAGTCAGTCTCGAGACCCACTTTTACAGTCAGTTTAGGGACCAGAGGGATCATGCGCTTGGGAGACGCATTGTGAATGAAAATGAATGTCGTGTTCACGAGGAGCGCGTCGATCTAACACGATGTTTGGTCGATTTGACAGGAAACCGCTTGCTAAATTCTGATCTATGCTACTGATTCCTATTCACATCTAAGAAAGAGAACGCGGGCACTGTATACTGATACCACTTAGTACTGCTTATTTCCCTTCTCCTATATAAGTTGTTATCTTCCAACTTACCTACTTTCACCCCTTCGACTCTTTGGTGTTTTCTTTGGGCGATAGCTGCCGGACCCCGAGTGCATAGAGCACCACGCCTGATCGACAACTTAAAAGCAGACCCGCACCTGACCCAGCCATGAGTGGTTTGTTTGGCATTATCCCACTGATAGGAATTTTAAAGCGCGTATATAAAATCGCCTCCCCAGAAAAACGGAAACGGCGAGGACGTGTGGTGCGCTGTGGTACACGAAGTTCTGCGGGTTTTCCATTGCCACAAGTCGCCTCGCTGAAAGTAGGTAAGTTGGAAGATAACAACATATAGGAGAAGAAATAAACGGTACTAGTGGTATCAGTATACAGTGCCCGCGTTCTCTTTCTTAGATGTGAATAGGAATCAGGCATAGATCAGAATTTAGCAAGCGGTTCCTGTCAAATCGACCAAACATCGTGTTATCGACGCGCTCCTCGCGAACACGACATTCATTTTCATTCACAATGCGTCTCCCAAGCGCATGATCCCTCTGGTCCCTAAACTGACTGTAAAAGTGGGTCTCGAGACTGACTGATGTCGTGAAAGACACGAGCTTATAAGGAGAGGAGGGGAGTAGTATTAATTATTGTACAAGGCTAGGTAAGGCTATTGTTGAACATTTATGTACAAATAGTATATAGGCGCCATGTATTAGAGCTAGCGAGGCCGCCATGACGTCATGTGGCGTCACTTTACTACAGAGGCGCCTCAATTCTTCCAAAACTTTCTTCGCCTCGCCCCATCCTATTGGCTGGTGGGCGTCTTCTCTTTCTTGCGCCTCTTTTTCTTTCAGTTCTTTCTTGTCGTTGAAGTCCAGTTGAATCTGCATGTCATCCAGGGTGTCATCTGCCTTGGAGACCAGTTTGGAGAGCATCTCTGAGGTCTGCTGGAAGTTTGGATCCTCTTCCTTTGAACTTGAGGCAAGCTTGATGAATTGTTCCAACAGCCTCTTCAGGGTGGTGCTCTTCCTCTTCAGCCTGATTTGGAGCTTGGCGATGTTGATGGAAGCTGGCTCTTCCTGATTGAGCAGGTCATCAGAAGCTGAGAGAATGTTGATCACTTCTTCTTTGATAGTGGCGATGGAGTTGAGAAGTTCCTTGGCCATTTTGATAACCACTCGCTGCTACCAAATGTTGCGGTGGATCAGGAACGGAAGCCTTGATTTGGGAAGGGGAGGTTCCCTTTATTCGGGAAGAACAACAATAATAACAATTGGGTTGGGGCTGCACAAGCACAGCAATTGGGAAAGGAATTTGCAACAGCAATAGCTGATAATTGAAGTAGAATAAGAAGATTGACAGAGGCTCATTTGTAGAAACAGAGGATAGTTGGCAGAAACAGAGGATACACAATGGCTGAGCCGGGCCCTTATATAGCTCAATAGAATATTCTAGAAAGTTCTAGAACAGTGACGTAACATTATCGTAGGCGCATATATACAATGCAAGGAAAGTTCTAGAAGGCCACGCCCACCAGCCAATAGGAGGCGAGGCGAAGAAAGTTCTGGAAGAATTGAGGCGCGCCTCTACTTTGTAGTAAAGTGACGCCACATGACGTCATGGCGGCCTCGCTAGCTCTAATACATGGCGCCTATATACTATTTGTACATAAATGCTCAACAATAGCCTTACCTAGCCTTGTACAATAATTAATACTACTCCCCTCCTCTCTTATAAGCTCGTGTCTTTCACGACATCAGTCAGTCTCGAGACCCACTTTTACAGTCAGTTTAGGGACCAGAGGGATCATGCGCTTGGGAGACGCATTGTGAATGAAAATGAATGTCGTGTTCGCGAGGAGCGCGTCGATAACACGATGTTTGGTCGATTTGACAGGAACCGCTTGCTAAATTCTGATCTATGCCTGATTCCTATTCACATCTAAGAAAGAGAACGCGGGCACTGTATACTGATACCACTTAGTACTGCTTATTTCCCTTCTCCTATATAAGTTGTTATCTTCCAACTTACCTACTTTCAGCGAGGCGACTTGTGGCAATGGAAAACCCGCAGAACTTCGTGTACCACAGCGCACCACACGTCCTCGCCGTTTCCGTTTTTCTGGGGAGGCGATTTTATATACGCGCTTTAAAATTCCTATCAGTGGGATAATGCCAAACAAACCACTCATGGTTGGGTCAGGTGCGGGTCTGCTTTTAAGTTGTCGATCAGCGTGGTGCCTATGCACTCGGTCCGGCAGCTATCGCCCAAAGAAAACACCAAAGAGTCGGGTGAGTGAGTGTATTATTAGATCATACATGTAGCTGGGTTTTCGGCTGGGGGGGGGAATTTTTCTGATCCAAAATAGGGTTTCAGGGCTATGCCCAAAGGGGGTTTCAGCGACCTTTTTTTGGTGTCCAAAAGTGGGTTTCAGCGACCTTTTTTGGGCTCAAAACAGGTTTTTGAGGACTAAAAATGGGGTAAAAATCCTGTCTGAAGTGCAAAAATTCCGTTTAAAACCCTATTTTTGCTGTAAAACGTGGAAAAAACCTTATTTTTAATTTAAAATGTGCAAAAAAAGCTAATTTTGCTTTAAAACGTGCAAAAAAACCCATTTTATTCGACATAATACAGTTAAAATACATTTCTGGAACCTTCTTTAGAGATTTTTAAACCGAAATTAGGGTTCCGGAACCCTATTTTGGGCCTCCAGAAACCCAAATTAGGGTTCTAGAACCCTATTTAGGGTTTCAGTAACCCAAATTAGGGTTCCGGAACCCTATTTCGGCCCTCCAGAAACCCAAATTAGGGTTCTGGAACCCAATTTAGGGTTTCAATACCCAAAATTAGGGTTTCAGTAACCCTATTTAGGGTTTCAGTAACCCAAACTAGGGTTCGAACCCTATTTTGGCCCTCCAGAAACCCAAATTAGGGTTCTGGAACCCTATTTAGGGTTTCAGTAGCCCAAATTAGGGTTCGGGAACCCTATTTAGGGTTTCAGTAACCCAAAATAGGGTTCCGGAACCCTATTTACGGTTTCACTAACCGAAATTAGGGTTTCAGAAACCCAAATTAGGGTTTCAGTAATCCAAATTAGGGTTCCGGAACCCTATTTAGGGTTTCAGTAACCCAAAACAGGGTTTCGGAACCCTATTTAGGGTTTTTGAAACCCAAACTAGGGCTCCGGAACCCAAGTTGGGTTTCTGAAACCCTAATCAGGGCTTCTGGAACCCTGTTTGCAGGTTTACAAACCCAAAATAGGGTTTCAAAAAATCCCCCCAGGATCCGGCTGGGGGGGGAATTTTCTCCGAAAATCGGGCCTGGGGGAAATACCCCCCATTCCCCCCAACTACATGTATGTATTAGATATAGATGAATAGGTATTGGCTACTGCGTTAACATTTACCCATGCATGTGCTAGGAGAGTTTGGGGTTACCTCCTACGGTATTATACGGTATACATACATGGAACGGGGTGAGGGGGTTTACCCCTCTCGCTGACCCATACCCCCCTCGGCCGGTCATACCCCTCCCCGACCAGCCCAGCCGGAGGGAGAAAATTTTTACTTATTTAAGGCCAAACCAAATAGGCGTCTTTTAAGTTTTTTCGGGACCCCCAGGTTTCCAGACCCCCTCCGGATTTTTCCGTCCCATGTATCTATAACGGTATACGGTATTTTTTATACCGTATACTACTGTGTCAGTCAGGCACTTAACGCCGTTTATGGTACCGATATGGTATGAACCGAATAATTCAGTTACTAGCGCTATCGAATTCGGTATTTTTCAAACCGAATAATGCCATACCGAATATTGTAAAACCGTTAAAATTGCACTGTTTTGCTAAAATTTGTGCCGAAATCATCGAGATATTTCTTCTTTTATGTCTCTCTGTTCATTTACTATTATAAAATTTTGGCAAACAACGACTATTCATACGAAAAGTCAACGAATAAAGGTTTGACTTATATAATAATAAACAACAACAATATAAAATCCCACCTATCTTTTCAAATGATTCATCCAGTGTAAGTTGTATGCATAAACAGTCATGTCAGGTCCGGTGCTTCCAGTAGTAGTACTGGATGCTCCCTTCCTCCAACTTTCTGTATGCGCAGTTTGTGGTTCGCGCGGCGCGTAAATATCATCCTGTTATCCGCCACATGGCAAATACAGGGTGTCTCAAAAAAAATGATCACATTTCTTTTTACTGCCATTTCCGCAAATTTTGACCAAATAGGCTGGAATTTGGACTATAGGTGGCACAATTCGGGGAATTTTATGTGTTAAAGTTTGGTGCACTAGGCTTGACTCATTCCCGAGAAATTTCAAAAAAAGTGAAATTTGTTAAATAAATACTGAAAGCCGGTCACCGAAAATATGATCACATTTCTTTTCACTGCCATTTCCGTAAATTTTGACCAAATAGGCTGAAATTTGGATCATAGATGCCAAAATTCGGGGAATTTTATGTGTTAAAGTTTGGTGCACTAGGCTTGACTATTTCTCGAGAAATTTCAAAAAAAGTGAAATTTGGTAATTTCAATAGCGAAAGCCGGTCACCGATAAAACGTTACATTACATTATCGCCTAAAGTCTAACGATAGCGTTGGAGTTCATGTGTCAACTTTTTTCACATGAATTACCCTGAGCTTCTGCGTTTACACTCCAAATTTCATCCAATTCCAACAAAAATTAGAAAAGATGCAGGAAAAGGAAATGTTTCCATTTTTCGTGACCGGCTTTCACTATTGAAATTACCAAATTTCACTTTTTTTGAAATTTCTCGGGAATGAGTCAAGCCTAGTGCACCAAACTTTAACACATAAAATTCCCCGAATTGTGCCACCTATAGTCCGAATTTCAGCCTATTTGGTCAAAATTTGCGGAAATGGCAGTAAAAAGAAGTGTGATCATTTTTTCGGTGACCGGCTTTCACTATTGAAATTACCAATTTTCACTTTTTTTGAAATTTCTCGGGAATGAGTGAAGCCTAGTGCACCAAACTTTAACACATAAAATTCCCCGAATTTTGGCACCTATGGTACAAATTTCAGGGTATTTGGTCAAAATTTGCGGAAATGGCAGTAAAAAGAAATGTGATCATTTTTTTTGAGACACCCTGTAATTGACAAGGCCCATTCGCCCAATCAGCTGTCAAACCCAACTTTTAGCTTCGGTTTTAGGCTTAGGTTCACGCTTAAGGGCAAGTTTTTATGGAATCTCCGCCATGTGGCAGATAATAGGAGGATATATACGCAGAAGTGTCTTTGTGCTGTGACTTCACGTGGTTAATCAGGGCACTTGTGGCCTGACTCGCGCCTCTTGAAATTGTTTGCTTGCAAATATTGCACTCGCCCTTGTAGGGCACTGATGGTAAAGAACGACCAAATAGGGCTTGTTTTAGTTTTAGGCATGAATAAATATATAGCACACAGTTGTTAAAACAATTTTTGAGGGCCAACAATTTTTGCTTTTTTTAAAAAGATTTAAAAAAAAATTTTTTTAAATCATTTTAAATGTGTTCAGCATGCTACTGCAGGTACTTACAACAAATTTTCCACTTTTGCACCTTAAGTCAGTTGAGAAACCTATTCGAGAACGACAATACAGCTCTAAACACTGCCTGTAACTGCATAATTTCACCGAAAATTGTCTTTAGAGGCACTTCTAGGTAAATCCTAAGGAAGGATTTCTTAAGCAGTCGCTGTTAGGTTCAATGCAAAAGCAGTATTATGCAGGTTGCTTGATAAAATGTTGGCTGCTTCTAGGGAACGACCGGAACCGGATTTTTGGGTCCGATCGGAATCGGAATCGGAACTCAAGTACAGTTCCGAATCGGAATTTTTCGGAATCGGAACTTTTTTGAAAATTGGCTTAAAATTTTGGAATAACCTGTTTTTGGCAAAGAAACAGTGTTTACGCAACCATCCTTTACAATTCCATGCAAACATCCAGTACAAATCACCATGTCAAACGATAACAATGCATTAAAATCGCCAACCATCAATAGGTAAATTTCAAAGCGCGTAAATTATACTTTAAAAACAACTATTTTTCAACGTTTTCAGTAGAGTGCGAACTGGTATTGGGTATTGAGTGTATTGTGGTGTTTTGCAGGTATTGGTATTGGGTTTTTTATGCCCCAATACCCAATACTAATTAGGACCTACTAAAATCGCTGTTGAACTGAAAAACTGACCTGAAAGTAATAGAAAAGATTGACCGATGATTACAGTAGGTACAGAAAGCCATTTTTGCGTTAATATACTAAAGGTTAAGAATGTCTTATACTGTCCGCTTTTCTAGTACACCAGTAATTAGTGCAATTTCTCTGTTCTTGTCTAAGATAAGCGTTTGTGATTCAATTGAAATTTGTCATTTTAGTGATACAGAATGTATTAGTACTGTACCCAGGGGGTGCGGGTCTGGTACACACCTTTCCGGTGGAGTAAGAAGAAAAAATCCGCCGAAAATAAGAAACACTGTGATACAGTAGGTCATGTACGGACTAAAACTGTTAAGTTCTGCTTATTTTACCTACCAGAACGGCTTCTAAATGCTTTCTTAAAGGCTAATTTTTCAAAATATCTCGCACTAGTTGGACTATGGCCCAACCAAGCCTCTTCGAAATTTTAATCAATGTGAAAGAAATCCTGTGTCAACCACTGGAATGTACCTTTTCACTGAAATGCAATTTTTGGCTCAGTTACGCAAGTATTGGGTATTGGGGTCTCAGGTATTGGTAATGGTGTTGGGGTATTGGGTTTTTCAGGTATTGTTCGCACTCTAGTTTCCAGGCTTCAAGTGACTTCTGTCACCGTCCGAAATGTGTTTTGCCACTTTAAACGTCCATTCACTGGCTTTGATCAAAATCTTTGAGGCGTTTGAAGACTGCCGAGTGCTTCAGACTCAGGTGCTTCCACAACGGAGTGGTGCTAACTTATATTTTTTACTTAGTGGGATTACAGTAGGTTATGGATTACTAAACTATGCAGATTGTCGATTGCACAGCAAAGAAGACACGCAATAGTACGCAAGAAATGGTGTTTGATTTCCTAAAAGTTTAGCAAAAGTTCCGAAAAATTCCGAGACCTCTGAGTTCGGAATCGGAATCAGAACTGCCGGTTCCGATCGGAATCGGAATTCCGGTCGTTCCCTAGCTGCTTCCAAAGAATTTACAAAAATTGCATGTACGTGAATTTTCCCACTTTTCCCCTTAATTTGCATATTGATTTTTCAAAAAAAAATTTTTTTTAGCCTTCAAAAAAAGCTTTTTTTTAATTTTTGACCCTAACAACTGTGATATAGCATTCAAACAATACGTCACTCTACAGCTTTTCTATCATCAAAAAGTTTGGCAAAAACATGAAATATTAGTTAGACAGTATATTTTGCAATTGCGCCTGCGAATCACCAGTATTCGGTATTATTCGGTTCCGAAAATCCGTTTCAGTATTCGGTTGCATCCCTACCTGTACAACAGCACTTTTTAGCTGTAACACGGTAAGCCCGATTTTATGAGGACCCGGCCAGCCAAGATAACCAAATTATGCCGAACTTGTTTTGCAAAAAATGCCTGAAGGGGCAGCGTCAGTCTGAGCGGCTAGCTTAGAACTGGAGGAGTGTTGCTTGCCCGTGGTTCTGACTAGCTATAGTAGGAACTGAAGTTATCACTGATTTGAAGGCAGTGCGCCCCCCAGCAGGAGCGGCTCTGGAGCACTTCGATTTCTACTATAAACCCATCTACAAAGAACTCTGGCCGTCTCTGCGGCTGGGATTGTTGTGCGATCAGAAGTACGTCTGTCTAGTCAACCGATTCCATGCTGACGCTGATGCTGTCTATGACAAGTTCATCCGCGCTGGCGCCACTGACCTGGTTTCTCGGTTGCAACAGGCTCAACTAAGCGCCGCTAGGTAGATGTGTGCTTTGACAGCTCAGTCAATTTGGCATACATGTGGTTGTTTTCCGGGAAAAACTCAAGCCGGTTTTTTCCAAAACTTATTTTCCGAGTTGACGGAAAAGAATTTTAATAATCGATTTTTGTTCAGAATTCAATGAAATAGCGTGGTTTTTTTTACCAAATAGAGTAAGTTAAGTTTTTGTTGAAAGGGTCGTGTGCAAGACTCTTGCGGGGATGGAGACATTCATGCAGAAAAAACTGCACACCACAGACCTCATAATGAAGGAAGTCAACCGTGGATTTCTAGAGGAAAAGACTGTTTATATATGAGTATAGTAATGGTAGCCGGAAGAAAGTGAGTTGATTGTTTAGACGAAAGGGGCTGGGCATTTGCATAAAGAAGCTTTGCAGGTGTGCAGTGCAAACCTGCTTTACTTCCACCTCCGCGACGGGGACGCACCCGGCCGAGGAGGCTTTTACTAATTTAATTTTAAGGCACAAGAGATGCAATAATATAATTTGCCTGAAAATGGCTTTGTTTTGTAGGTTTTGAGAAAAACAACTTAGTTTTGCCAAGGAATTGCTTGGAAACCTTCTATTAACGTAAATTCAAAGAATTTAAAACGAATTCATACAGTTATTATGCCCATTTTCTTTCAAAACTTGCTTGAGTTTTTTCCGCTTTTTATGTTTTTTGTGCACCTCGTAGAAGCGGGAAAACCCTTGAGAGGCCCTAGACCCCAGGGGACCCCTAGACCCTTACCGGCTAGGGCATGCAGACCCCTCGCGACTGTTTCCCTCCGTTTTTTCTGGGAACCAATTGTGGGCCATTTTTTACTATTTTCTTACTCTAAGGTTGGTCGGTGGTCGGAGTCCCTCTCAGAAGTTTTGTCTCAGGTTCCCTTCCCACCAGCCCAAATCCCCATTTTTGGCGAGACGTGTTCTCAGTTCAGATGTTCCCAGTTCCGACAGGACTCTGGTAAAATATACAATAATTGGTTCAGACTTGGGCTTTGGCTTAGGTTCAGACTTAGGGGGCTAGGTTCAGGTGTAGGGGTTAGATTCAGACTTGAACTTGGGCTTCGGTTCAGGCTTAGTGCGCTAGGTTCAGGCTTAGGGGTTAGGTTGAGACTTGGGCTTAGGCTTCGGTTCAGGCTTAGGTTTATGCTTAACAATTCTAATACAGCTAATAGGAAAAGTCGGAACTGGGCACTAAGCTTTTCCGGATAATCATGTACTGTTTGCCAAACAATGATGGCCCCCTCCCCTAGATAGGCTAAACTAAATTAACCATAAATTACTCACAACACAATATTCAGTGTTCACTGTGATGAGGGTCAGCTTGGAGACAAGCAGGGCAGGAAGACAAAAGTGACTACTCATCTTTAAGCTGTTCATGATACCGGTGGATGGTCCACTCAGTATTGAGCTTGTGAATATTAACCTATAGAATGTCCTACTAATCGGTACTTTCATTTTTTCGTGTCATGCTTAGTTTGCTCTAGGGAAGGGGCTATCATTGTCATCATCACCTGTATTGGGTTCGATGACAAATTTAAAAGGTTCTAGGCCCTGAAAATTATTCCTTCATAGGATTTCTGTAAATAGCGTCTCCTGAACTTAGTCTGGCTAACCAAGGTTTTTCGCTTTTAGGCCACCTTTTGAACTAGACGAGAAGACCAGAAAGACAACGGTTGTTGGCTCAGGCGCGAGTCAAAATCGGTCTGAAGTGCAAACAACTATTCCAGAGTGGAATCTCCGTTCGGAGGCTGGTCTCAGTGAGTTTGTGCAACCTACCGAGTACACCCTGCACGATCTACACGACGACCTGCCTCCCTCCCATAAATACTGGTACCATACTTGCTTCAGTCTGGCTCATACATGGGCCGGGTTTGCCCACCCCACCCACCCACCTGAAAGCAGACTTTTCTTCCTGACCCCACCCTCAAAGTAGCCACGACCCGTCAAACCGGCAGGCCCACCCCAACTTTTCGGATCTTCACCACCCCAACCCATTTTTCCGGTCCATGTTTGGTCTGGCTTCCAGTGTTGCTGGTTAAAATCGTCATTTGCTACTAAGTTTCTGCTAAACCCGTTTGTTTAAGCTCCCTGAGTCACCTTCTCTTTTACTTACTTAATCACCACCGTACATTTCCCCTCCGCCGTCTAAGGCTAAAACCATGGCAGTTGGATGAGTTAATTTTACTTTCAGGGCATCTCCTCCAAGCGACTTTGCCATTCCTCGGTTAGATGACGAACCAATAACCTACCCGCAAGAACTGAAGCTGCTCTGTTATCCCAGAGGCGATCTTCGCACCTTCGGACACCTGCCTGCAGACGTGTTTGGCACTGAACGTACGTACTAAAGTCCATTTCGAAAAGATTGGCTCTGAACAAAAATGCTTGATTTTCTCAAGAACTTTCTTCCGGACGCCTAATCTACTATATAAAACAGTAGCAACTTAACAGGGCTACAGCATGCGCACTATATTTCCGAGTTTTCCGACCATTCGGTAGTACTTTTGTGTGCATCAGGATTCACCATTTACGGCGAGATACTTCAGGTTTTATGTCCATGCTGATTTTTTGTTTGTTTGTTTGTTTATTTTCTCGCCCTGGCCATCAGCGATTAGCTTTTGATATCAGGCCAACAGACGCATCTTTTTATATGGCAGAGTGGGGCGTTACCTAACACAAGATGTTCTGGACATCTTGATAAGGAGGAGAGTAGTAGAGGGGGTAGAGTAAGGCATCAGAGGTAAGGTGACTTGGAAGAAGATCTTGACTAGCTAAGTAGAGTTGTAAAAAAAAAATTTTTTTTTGAAAGCCAAAAAAAAGCTTTTTTTATGAAAATTTTTCATTTCGAAATTTTTTTTTTTCAAAATTTTTTCCTAGCATGAAATATAGCTTGTACGAGATGCAAGGATGCATCAGAAGCAACTTTAAATGCAAAAGCTGATACTTTGGTTCAAACATAGTGTTACAGCCTGAGAGTCGATATTCTACCTGCAGCATTGCTCACAGAGTGGCTGCTGCCCTTCAAAACCTATTTTTATGCTTAGAATAGGCAAGAAATTGATAGAACTGCACTTCTAATGTATATCTGAGGCTAAATTCAGCGATTTTCCCCCAAAATTTCCATACTGTGAATAAAATAAAAAATTTTCGAAATGGGCCTTCAAAAAAAAGCTTTTTTTTAAAAAAAAAAGCCTTTTTTTTTTAAAAAAAGAGCCTAACAACACTATAGCTAAGACATCCATAAGCTCTTCGCAGAGTGGTAGTCCAGGTTGATGAATGGAACCAGACCATCAGCAATAGGGAGACGCGAGGGGCTGAAAAACGTTAGAGACAATAAGTTGGGAAGGTGCTGATCAGGCAGGTGAACGAGTGGGAGAAAAGCCACATCAGTGAACCATTGGTTGAGTCAAGAAAGCAGCTCAACCTTGCGGTGACAGAGACTCGGGAATTATAGATGAGAAGATGCAGAAAGAAATGCATCAGTATAAGAGAAAATGAGCTGGGTGCAAAAGTGCACACATATTCAGGAGGTGAGATAAGGCAAGTGTGGCCACCAGATCTTCAGCACTCTATACCATACATCAATGATGCGAATGTTGAAAGAGTCTTGCGACCCTTGCGAGGATGCTGGGACGTTAATGCACATGGGAACTGCACACCAACTACCTCAAAGAGGCACGTCCCGGATTGGATTTGAGAAAATATGAATGTGTATAGGGATATATAAGAATTTGGCAGAAAGAGGTTGGAAGAAGTGATTGGCCGAAAGAGGAGTCGGCGTTAGCAGTAAAGCAGTTTTGACTTGCAAGACAAACCAAGCCTGACTTACTCCCCCCTCCACTGCGGGAAAGTCCCGACTCGTGGGAGGGGTGCTGATTTTTTACTTTTGCAACCATAAATCTCAACCGATTTGAATGAATCCTTTTTTTGAATGAAATAGTGATAAATTCTTCAAAGATTGGTGTGAAGTTTTTGTTGAGATTAACTGCTTAGTTCTTGAGATATTTGCTCTCAAATTCGAAACAGATTTTGGCAAAGAACAAGAGCGATTCCGTTGCACTTCATAATAAAGCAGATTCCTACTGCTGGGGCTAATGCTACTTTACTGTTGAAGTAAACCGAGTTTCTGTGTCACCAGTAAAGCCTCCAATAGCCCTCAGCAGTAGTAGATATCCGTTTTAAATAATAAAAAATCGCTCTTGTTCACTGCCCAAATAACTGTTTTGATTTTGAGAGCGAATATCTCAGGAACTAAGCAGAGTAGATAAATGAAAATTTCATCAGTCTTTCAAGAATTTATTTATCTTTCATCTAAAAAAGGATTCATTCAAATCGGTTGAGATTTGCGGTTGCTACAGCGAAAAATCTGCGGGGTTGTTTATTTGGCGGACCCTGTATATGAAAAGACTCGCGAAACGCTGAGGAATTTGAAGGTGAAGTCATTTTCTGGATTTAACGCTTCTATAAACATTTGATTTTACGTTCCAAGCAGTTTTTCAGGCAAAACTGCTACTGAATGGGCCAGATAACTTGAAAATATAGTGCGCATCTTGTAGTCTTGTTAGTTTGCTGTGGTTTTACATAAAATACCGGGAAAGTCAGCTGTCTATCTTTGTTCTCGGTAATGTGTAGGTCGAACAATCCACGGCTGTTGTCGCTGCTTTACTGTAGATCGGAATAAAGGGATCATAAAACTGAATCTACCGATTGCAGCTTGCTATCATCTGGATGGCGCGTCGTTGCTTCCGGTGCTGGCATTGGCACTGAAGGCCGGGGACAAAGTGCTGGACATGTGTGCCGCTCCCGGGGGCAAATCATTGCTCATTCTACAGACCATGTTGGCAGGTTGGCAACAGCTTAAACAGTCTGGCACTTAACGCCGTTTATGGTGTCGGTGCCTAGGCTAGTGGCACCATGAGACTGTGGTGGTACCATAAACGGTACCGATGGTCATGGACTTTTGATCGCTTTTTAGTGCCCAACCACCTCCCAAAATTTGGGCTTAAACTCTCGCGGCCGGTGCCAGTCCCCCAACCCCAGATGCCACTGGCTCAAGTATAAAATGGGCTTAGCGTCAATCTGTGCTGTGCAGATTTTCCTGACATATTGCAGCTTCCGTCAGATGCAACGACAATGACGTAGCCCGGTTGTCCCGTTTACGCAGAACGCTGATGTCGTTTGTGCCGGAAGCCAGTGGACTCAGACCAGACATCTTTATGACCAACAGGAATGGTGCCGATGAGGACAACTGGGACCAACTCGATCTCTATGATAAGGTGGGCTGGGGTCTCACTGAACTGACTACTGAAACTGGATTTATCTTAAAGTGCACTTTAAAATGAAAATGATTACTTATGTTTATTGATGGGACCGGTATAAAATGCTGTACACCGTATGGCATTTTCGATACCCTATGATACCGTATAGTATAATCCAATAAGCGAGAAACTCTTGGTTAAGCTGGAATGTGCAGAAATCGTGAAGATTGTAGTAAATTCTAGTAATCACATAAAATTCAGCATTGCAGTAGCTTTTAGAGCCGTAGTAGAAGAGAATGACGTGCAGTGATTGTTGCACAGCCCTAAATAAAACAAAAATGAACACGATAAAAAATTGGCCCACTGCAAAAATTTAACTAACAAGGTATACTGCGCAAAACCTAGAGTACGAACAATACCTAGAAAACCCAATACCCCAATACCCAATACCAATACCTGAGACCCCCAATACCCCAATACCCAATACTTGCGTAGCTGGGCCAAAAATTGCATTTCACTGGACAGGTACATTCCAGTTCTGTACAAAAGATTTTTGGCACTGCAATTAAAATTTTTAAGAGGCTGGTTGTGCCGCTGCCCAAGCAGGGCGAGAATATTTTGAAAAATTAGCCTTTCAGAAAGCATTTAGAAGCCATTTTTGGCGTAAAATTAGCAGAAATTATCAGTTTTGGTACTTAATATTTCGTAATTCAGTCGTGTTTCTTACTTCCGGCGAATTTTTTCCTACCTCTGCCGGAAATCTGTGTGCACCACCATAATAGCCATGTGTACGGTACTGGTACATTACGGTGACATTAAAAATGTCACCATTTTTATTTTAGATGAGAACAGAGAAATTACTTACTTAGAATTGCAGCGCTTTAGAAAAGCGTACATTTTAGGAAATTCTACTAACGTTTAGTTGATTAGGCCGTCCATAAACGACGTCGTTCCAGAGGGGGAGGGGGGTCGGCTGAAATGCGACGATAGACGACACACCAGGAGACAGAGAGATTAGCAAAAAAAACGACGTCACTTTTTTCGGAATTTTAGGGAATTTTGATTGTATTTTTTTCAATTTAATTATATTCTGTCAAATTTTTCTACATACAGAAAAGCTTCCCAGAGTGGTTGTAGCGATCTATTCAATTGATTGTACAGTATGGTAACAAGAAAACATGACAGTACTGTATGTACTGCACTTTTATCGGGAGGGGGGTAAACCGAAAACGACGTCGCCTTTACGGGGAAGGGGGTTGCCAAGAAACGACGCAAGGCGATTTTGGGTGAAAGGGGCCCCGAAAAATCGGGATTTTGGATGGATGGCTCCTTAACGCGAAAACAGCTTCCTAAACAGAATCATCGATCAACTTTTTCGATTTTTTTCAGATCAATTTTTCAGGTTAACATCGATTTTTCTCTATTTTTACCTGTCCCAGTTAGTATTGGGTATTGGGGGGTAAAAACCCCAATACCCAATATCTGGAAAACACCCCAATACACCCAATACCCAATACCAGTTCGCACTCTAGCAAAACCTATCACTATTGTAGAACGCATACATTTATTTATTGTTATTTATTTATAGAATGCCCCGGGAACACAAATAAATTAGTGCTAAAGCAAAGTGGAGCCTAAGAGCTGGCTACGCCGCTTTGAACGCCGGTTTTTGCCGAACATGTAACAGGTTTTTTTAATGTTTTTTTTTTACATTTAACAGGTGATCCGCCGAAGGGGAGAGGGGTTGGGGGGTTTGGCTCCGCCCGGGGGTGTCAGTCCAAATTTTTGGAGGGGGTTGGGCACTAAAAACGCTCAAAAATCGAATAAATCGCAATTCTTCGGCTAAAAATCGCTAATTTGGGTTGAAATACAGCTGAAGAGTGCTGTTTTGCAGGCGATTTTGGCAAGTCTTGTGTTTGAAATTGTAAAAAAATCACACAAATTTTCTCAAAAAATTAATGCCAGAAAAATCGGAGGGGTTGGAAAAATCGTCTCGGGGGTGTCCCCATCCGGGGCGGGCGGTCTGGCCTAAGTCTGGTGGGGTTGGTAGAACATTTTTTAGTTTTTGTTTTTCTTGAAAAACTGAAAACTTACTCTAAAACATCGATCAATTTGCCCAATTAGGAGAATTATAAGAGAAGTTGCCAAAAATTGGTGTTTTGGCATCAAAATTGCTAAAATATGCCTTTTTTCGACAAAAACTGAATAATTCGGTGTTTAAAACGTACATAATACCGTATACCGGTGCCATCCCTACTTAGGTGCCGTTAAGGAGTGTTTCTTATAGGTGCTGGTGGATGCCCCCTGTACGACCGACAAGCAAGCGTTGACTGAAGGCAGCGACAACTTATTCAAAAAGTCAAGAGCCGGCGAACGACGGAGGCTGCCGGAAATGCAAGCGCGACTTCTAGTGTCAGTTGCTTGTGTTTATTTAAATAACTAAACCACTGGTAGTGAGTCGGATACTAACTCTCCTACGGTACCCATAGAATTCCTGAGCAGCCATTAGGAAAGAGTAGTAAAAGAGGAATAGAACAGTCTACCACTTAACGCCGTTTCTGCTACCGACACCACACCATATATGGTTCCGGTACCTGAGCTAGTTATGGTACCATATAATATATGGTACCCCTACCCATGGCCATGGGTAGGGGTACCACTCATACATGTAGCTGGGTTTTCGGCTGGGGGGGGAATTTTTCTGATCCAAAATAGGGTTTCAGGGCTATGCCCAAAGGGGGTTTCAGCGACCTTTATTTGGTGTCCAAAAGTGGGTTTCAGCGACCTTTTTTTGGGCTCAAAACAGGGTTTTGAGGACTAAAAATGGGGTAAAAATCCTGTCTGAAGTGCAAAAATTCCGTTTAAAACCCTATTTTTGCTGTAAAACGTGGAAAAAACCATATTTTTAATTTAAAATGTGCAAAAAAAGCTAATTTTGCTTTAAAACGTGCAAAAAACCCATTTTATTCGACATAATACAGTTAAAACGCATTTCTGGAACCTTCTTTAGAGATTTTTAAACCCAAATTTGGGTTCCGGAACCCTATTTTGGGCCTCCAGAAACCGAAATTAGGGTTCTAGAACCCTATTTAGGGTTTCAGTAACCCAAATTAGGGTTCCGGAACCCTATATCGGCCCTCCAGAAACCCAAATTAGGGTTCTGGAACCCTAATTTGGGTTTCAGTAACCGAAAATAGGGTTCCGGAACCCTATTTAGGGTTTCAGTAACCGAAATTAGGGTTTCAGTAACCCAAATTAGGGTTCCGGAACCCTATTTAGGGTTTCAGAAACCCAAACTAGGGTTCCGGAACCCTATTTAGGGTTTCAGTAACCCAAATTAGGGTTCCGGAACCCTATTTAGGGTTTCAGAAACCCAAATTAGGGTTCCGGACCCCTATTTAGGGTTTCAGAAACCCAAATTAGGGTTCATGAGCCCTAGTTAGGGTTTAAGTAACCGAAATTAGGGTTCCGGAGCCCTATTTAGGGTTTCAGAAACCCAAATTAGGGTTTCAGTAACCCAAATTAGGGTTCCGGAACCCTATTTAGGGTTTCAGTAACTGAAATTAGGGTTTCAGTAGCCCAAATTAGGGTTCCGGAACCCTATTTCGGCCCTCCAGAAACCCAAATTAGGGTTCTGGAACCCAATTTAGGGTTTCAGTAACCCGAATTAGGGTTTCAGGAACCCAAATTAGGGTTCGGAACCCTAATTTGGGTTTCAGTAACCCAAAATAGGGTTCCGGAACCCTATTTAGGGTTTCAGTAACCCAAATTAGGGTTCCGGAACCCTATTTAGGGTTTCAGAAACCCAAATTAGGGTTCCGGAACCCTATTTAAGGTTTCAGTAACCGAAATTAGGGTTTCAGTAACCCAAGTTAGGGTTCCGGAACCCTATTTAGAGTTTCAGAAACCCAAATTAGGGTTCCGGAGCCCTATTTAGAGTTTCAGTAACTGAAATTAGGGTTTCAGTAGCCCAAATTAGGGTTCCGGAACCCTATTTCGGCCCTCCAGAAACCCAAATTAGGGTTCTGGAACCCAATTTAGGGTTTCAGTAACCCGAATTAGGGTTTCAGGAACCCAAATTAGGGTTCCGGAACCCTAATTTGGGTTTCAGTAACCCAAAATAGGGTTCCGGAACCCTATTTAGGGTTTCAGTAACCCAAATTAGGGTTCCGGAACCCTATTTAGGGTTTCAGAAACCCAAATTAGGGTTCCGGAACCCTATTTAAGGTTTCAGTAACCGAAATTAGGGTTTCAGTAACCCAAGTTAGGGTTCCGGAACCCTATTTAGAGTTTCAGAAACCCAAATTAGGGTTCCGGAGCCCTATTTAGAGTTTCAGAAACCCAAATTAGGGTTCCGGAGCCCTATTTAGAGTTTCAGAAACCCAAATTAGGGTTCCGGAGCCCTATTTAGGGTTTCAGTAACCGAAATTAGGGTTTCAGTAACCCAAATTAGGGTTCCGGAACCCTATTTAGGGTTTCAGAAACCCAAATTAGGGTTTCAGTAATCCAAACCCAAATTAGGGTTTCAGTAATTCAGTATTAGGGTTTTTGAAACCCAAACTAGGGCTCCAGAACCCAAGTTGGGTTTCTGAAACCCTAATCAGGGCTTCTGGAACCCTGTTTGCAGGTTTACAAACCCAAAATAGGGTTTAAAAAAATCCCCCCCCCAGAATCCGACTGGGGGGAATTTTCTCCGAAAATCGGGCCTGGGGGGAAATACCCCCAATCCCCCCCCAACTACATGTATGTATGGTACTACTACCATGACTGAAACTAAGGCTTTTAGGTCTATTTTTCGCTGAAATAGGTTAAAATGAGCTATTTTTCAGCTCATTATCACCTAATCTAGGCATGCTTTTATCATGCTTTACTATACAAAAGTCTTCCTAAAAATTCCTGAGGGGGTCAACCCCCGCAGACCCCGTTTGCCCATGTCTGGATAGCGCCGCTGTCCCCGAACGTGCCGCCACCCATGGCCATATGGGTAGGGGCATACATGTAACAGGTCATCCGCCGATGGGAGGAGGGGGTTGGGGGGTCTGGCGCCGGCCGGGGGGTCTCAGCCAACATTTTGGGAGGGGGGTCAGGGCACTAAAAAACGCTCAAAAATCGAAAAAATCGCAATTTTTGGGCTAAAAATCGCCAAAAATCGCTAATTTGGGCTGAAATACAGCTAAAAAGTGCTGTTTTGCAGGCGATTTTGGCAATTTTTGTGTCTGAAATTATAAAAAATTTGAAATAATTTGCTCAAAAATTTACTTGCCAGAAAAATCGGGGGGGGGGGGGGGGTCGACGAAATCGTCTCGGGGGGGACCATCCGGGGGGTCTGGCCTAAGTCGGGTGGGGGGCAAACCCACCCCCAGACCCCCCTGTTACATGTATGGGTAGGGGTACCATATGGTGCCGCTAGCCTAGGTACCGGTATCATAAACGGCGTTAAGTGCCTGAATGTAGAAGCCCCTCGAATGAGCAAAATACAGGTTGTCAGTCCTAATGATGTCTGGCGTTTCAGCAACGGAATTCGGTCTGTGAAGCCCGGAGGCACTGTGGTCTACTCGACCTGCACCTTATCTCCACTTCAAAACGAAGAAGTAGTGATGAAAGCGGCTGTTGTGGCCGAAAAGTACTTCAAGATCAAAGTGGGCCATGTTAGCACTGGCTCCTTTTTGCAAGATCTTTTGTCCCTTAGTAGCTACCGGTTTTTCAAGCCCTGTACCTTGGGCACTTTGGTGCTGCCCTTTCTGCCCTCTAACTTTGGGCCGATCTACTTTTGCAAGTTGCGCAGAATAAACTGAACTGCTCCGCTTGAATTGAATTGAAATATTTACTTCCCAGGCACACTACAGTAAACGTACACGTGCAGAACACAAAATGAAAGACAAATTAGCAAGTGCAGGGAAGAAGAATTGAATTAAGCCAAGTGGCTATTTAGAACTCAACCCTATCTGTTAGTAACACGCGAAAGGTCGATGCCACTGATTGCCTGTTACTTCTGCGGCAAGACTCACTCGATCAAACATACATGTACTAGGGGGTTACCTCCCTAGCTAGAATGGCCAAACCCATACATGGGCCGGAAAAATCCGGAGGGGGGTAGGGGGGGGTTGGAGAACTAGGGGGGGGGGGGATCCCCCGGAAAATGGCCAAAACCGCCTATTTTGACTTAAATAAGCGAAAATTTCCTCCCTCCGGGAGGGGTGTATGGCCGGCCGGGGGGAGGGGTATACCCCCCGGCCCATGTATGGCCAAACCCCCTCACCCTACCCCGAGACAGTTTAGTAACCCCCGACCGAAAAACGCAAGAACTAGCAGCGGCTCCAGTACTATCAAACTGGCTCAGAAATAAAAAATTTTTAGCTTAGAATTCGCTTGAAAAGCCTTTGGAAACCGAATCTGGCGTTTCCTCTGCTGATGTTTAAGATGCATTTTGCGAGAAAGTCAGCTTTGGTGCCGAAGAGAGGGGGCAAGCAGGGCCATCTCACGGATCTGGCTGATATTTATATCTATTAAAATAGAGCACAGTCGAAGACCAACGGTGCATGCCCGGCCACCAGCAACCCTTTAGAACCGGAGCTACACCCCCTCAAAGTTGGGTCGGCAGCAATTTTCGGGCTCATTTTGATAGCTCTGACACCCTCCATTCAAACGATCACCCTTCATTCGTTTCTTAAGCTAGGATCTCGACTCGCATATGGTTTTGTAGCTGGTCCAATGGCCTTTCATTTTCTGGTACTCCCGTTTCCAGATCGTAGCTGGTTACCGAGATATTCGCCGAAAACTGCGAAATTTCCACAAAATGCCACTCCGTTTTTTTTCGAAAAATCTTTATAACTTTTTGTGCAAAGGCCCTGCCAAGCTAATGTTTTAACAAAAGTTAGGCATGAGTTGGCCAAACAAAATGAGCGCCCCAAAGTGTGCGGTTAGGGGGGAGGGGGGTGTTTTGGCCTCTCAAAGGTGTTCGAAAAAAATTTTTTTCTGCAAAGCTTAGTTGTTAGCGTACTGTTATATGCAGTTTTGTGTGCTGAGTTCGAAAATGCATTCAGTTTAGCTAGATTCGCTCTGGATCGGGAGAAATTGGCGTCCAAAGTTGAGACCAACCCTTTTTCTTGACTGGCACCACTCGCTAGTATGACCATTAACCGCGGTGCAATGCAGTTTTTCTTACGTAGTTTTTGCTGCTGATTCCGAAAATAACTTTATTTTTCCTCTGCGTTGCCTACTTTTGAAGATATCGGCATTTTTATGATTTGGGAACAAAACGGCTGCACTTGCTATAACATGCTCGTTTGAAAGGTGACTCAATTCAGTCGCATCTAGGGTACAGAGCCATAAAAATTTATATCACCTAATGCAGTTTTTCCCGCTGATTACGAAAATGACATCTGTTTTTCAATCTGACTGCTCCTGAGCTACTTATGTAACTTTTATGCCCTGGTACTCAGACAATAAGTTATCTGTCAAATCTGGACATAATATGGTATCTATCTGGTGCAGTTTTCTCCGCTGATTCAGAATATTATCATATTTTTGCGCTACGGCCACTCTGTCGCAAGTTATGGACCTCCAAAGTTTCATTAAGAAACATGCCGTGAGCAGCCATAATCCTAAAATATATGCTCAGTATTCATGCATTTCTGAAATGAACCTTTTGTCAGTCAATAGTGTACCCGACCTATTTTGACCCGCTGAGTTAAAAAATGGCATTTGTTTTTCTCTACTGCTGTTCAATTTTGAGATATTACTGATCAAACAAAATTTGCATTAATATTCATGTATCTCCAAAACGAGTAACTATAGATTAAAACAAACGCCATTTTTGAACTCAGCGGGTCAAAATAGGTCGGGTACACTATTGACTGACAAAAGGTTCATTTCAGAAATGCATGAATACTGAGCATATATTTTAGGATTATGGCTTCTCACGGCATGTTTCTTAATGAAACTTTGGAGGTCCATAACTTGCGACAGAGTGGCCGTAGCGCAAAAATATGATAATATTCTGAATCAGCGGAGAAAACTGCACCAGATAGATACCATATTATGTCCAGATTTGACAGATAACTTATTGTCTGAGTACCAGGGCATAAAAGTTACATAAGTAGCTCAGGAGCAGTCAGATTGAAAAACAGATGTCATTTTCGTAATCAGCGGGAAAAACTGCATTAGGTGATATAAATTTTTATGGCTCTGTACCCTAGATGCGACTGAATTGAGTCACCTTTCAAACGAGCATGTTATAGCAAGTGCAGCCGTTTTGTTCCCAAATCATAAAAATGCCGATATCTTCAAAAGTAGGCAACGTAGAGGAAAAATAAAGTTATTTTCGGAATCAGCAGCAAAAACTACGTAAGAAAAACTGCATTGCACCGCGGTTAATGGTCATACTAGCGAGTGGTGCCAGTCAAGAAAAAGGGTTGGTCTCAACTTTGGACGCCAATTTCTCCCGATCCAGAGCGAATCTAGCTAAACTGAATGCATTTTCGAACTCAGCACACAAAACTGCATATAACAGTATGCTAACAACTAAGCTTTGCAGAAAAAAATTTTTTTCGAACACCTTTGAGAGGCCAAAACACCCCCCCCTCCCCCCCCTAACCGCAAACTTTGGGGCGCTCATTTTGTTTGGCCAACTCATGCCTAACTTTTGTTAAAACATTAGCTTGGCAGGGCCTTTGCACAAAAAGTTATAAAGATTTTTCGAAAAAAAACGGAGTGGCATTTTGTGGAAATTTCGCAGTTTTCGGCGAATATCTCGGTAACCAGCTACGATCTGGAAACGGGAGTACCAGAAAATGAAAGGCCATTGGACCAGCTACAAAACCATATGCGAGTCGAGATCCTAGCTTAAGAAACGAATGAAGGGTGATCGTTTGAATGGAGGGTGTCAGAGCTATTAAAATGAGCCCGAAAATTGCTGCCGACCCAACTTTGAGGGGGTGTAGCTCCGGTTCTAAAGGGTTGCTGGTGGCCGGGCATGCACCGTTGGTCTTCGACTGTGCTCTATTTTAATAGATATAAATATCAGCCAGATCCGTGAGATGGCCCTGCTTGCCCCCTCAAAGCTGACTTTCTCGCAAAATGCATCTTAAGAGAAATCGGTGTTTTGGAAGCGCTTTTTGTCATTTTTTGCTTGCTTTTAGCTCTAAAACGCTATTTGGCAGCTTAAAATAGTGATTTTTAGCGTCCTTACTGAAAAAACGTGCTAAAAACGCATTTGCAGGCGTTCTGGACATCCATGGGGCGGTGGATGTGAGGGGTTTTACCCCCTCGCCGACCAATACCCCCTCGGTCGTTTATACCCCCTCGCCGGCAGGCGCCAGCCCATCCTTCGAAATTTTGGCGACCTGTTTTGTGGAAGTGAAAAATTTTGACGGCCTTTTTTAGGAAAGCAAAAAATTTTCGGTCATACATTTCTCGGCAGCCCATACCCCCTCCGATACCGGCGGCGACCTTTTTTGGGAAAGTGTTAGTCGAAGGCTAACGATTTAGGCATTTTCAAGATCAGAGGCTAGGATATTTGGTTTCAATAGTAAAATTGATTCTATAAATATTTTTGAGTTAAGAAAAATGTTTCCATATTACCACAGTTTTATGGCCTGCATTGTACATGAAGTATAGAGATCTAACGAACAGTGACAAAACGAAAGTACTGAACATCAATTTCCAAAGGGGGTTTCAGCAACCTTTTTTTGGTGTCCAAAAGTGGGTTTCAGCGACCTTTTTTTGGGCTCAAAACAGGGTTTTGAGACTAAAAATCCGGTAAAAATCCTGTCAGAAGTGCAAAATTGCCCTTTTAATAAAAACATGCAAAAAACTGCATTTTGCTTTAAAACGCGCAAAAAAGCTCGATTTTATTCGACATAATACAGCTAAAATGCATTTCTGGAACCCTATTTAGAAATTTTGAAACCCAAATTAGGGCTCTGAAACCCTGTTTAGGGTTTCTGAGACCCAAATTGGAGTTCTGGAACCCTATTTTGGGCCTCCAGCAACGGAAATTAGGGCTCCGGAACCCTATTTTGGGCTTCAGAAAACCTAGTTAGAGTTTCAGAGTACCAAATTAGGGTGCCGGAACCCTATTTTGGGGCTCATGAAACCCTATTTAGGCTCTCTGAAACCCAAAATAGGGTTCCGGAACCCTATTTAGGGCTTCAGAAACCCTAATTAGAGTTTCAGAAACACAAATTTGGGTTCCGGAACCCTATTTTGGGGCTCAAGAAACCCTATTTAGGCTCTCTGAAACCCAAAATAGGGTTCCGGGACCCTATTTAGGGCTTCAGAAACCCTAATTAGAGTTTCAGAGACCCAAATTAGGGTTCCGGAACCCTATTTAGGGCTTCAGAAACTCTAATTAGAGTTTCAGAGACCCAAATTAGGGTTCCGGAACCCTATTCAGGGCTTTCGAAAACCCAAATTAGAGTTTCAGAGACCCAAATTAGGGTTACGGAACCCTATTTAGGGCTTCAGAAACCCAAATTAGGGTTTCAGTAACACAAATTAGGGTTCCGGAACCCTATTTAGGGTTTCAGAAACCCTAATTAGAGTTTCAGAAACACAAATTTGGGTTCCGGAACCCTATTTAGGGCTTTTGAAATCCTAAATTACGGTTTATAAGTATTGAAACCCTGAAATTTATCAGTTTTCATCCCAAATAGGGTTTCAGAAACCCCCCCCCCAAATCTGGCTCGGGGGGGGGGGTTTACCGAAAATCGGGCTTGGGGGTTAAACCCCCCAACCCCCACCCAACTACACGTATGCTCTTGGGACAGAGGCGTAGGGTCCGAGAACCAAAAATCCTTCAAATTCGACATTTAGAAGGATATCGTCCATTCAATGGACTTCTGCATGCGCAAAAATGTCAAGTTACAAAGGAAACAATGAAATCACACGGAGTTTTCGATAAAAATTGCAGTAAACTGGTTAAAAATACCGATTCCCAATTACCTGGGTATTCCAAAAATAATCGGTATACCGGGTATGGGTATTTATAAAAAATACCTGGAATCCATAGATGTAACAGCTCCGAGCCGACCTGGGGGAGGGGTGTTTTCCTCAGGTGGGGGTCGAGGGGAGTTTCGCCCAGAGTGGGGTCCCAAATTTCAAAAAGCTCCAAAACGCCTGGAAATGCGTTTTTAGCACGTTTTTTCAGTAAGGATGCTAAAAATCACTATTTTAAGAGTCGTTCTCTGAACCGATCGAGTTTCAGTATTCAGACCCCAAAATTGAAAGTTTGAACAAGAGAGCTGTAAGTTGGCACACTAATACATACTTATGAGTTATCTTTCAGCTGCAAAGGATTAGTGGATCTGACGCTCCTGTCCTGAGATATAGCCTTCCGAAAATCGGTCCGCTTAACTATGGGACCAAAATTTCAAAGTCTAATTTCTCGCTTCATACTCGGAATTCGGACCTAAAAATTGGGGGTTTTAGAGTACTTTTGGACTGCTTTGAGAAACTTTTCTCAAATTTTCGTTTTCAGAAAAAAAATTTTTTTTCGCCCCCTTTGCGCCCCCTAGCTCGTCTGGAACCCCCCCCAACCCAGTTTTTTTTATTTCAGAAAAATGTTGCGCTATCAATTACCTACCGTTTGGTGTGAAGCATTGTTTGCTCAGACCCGAAAAACGTGAGAAAATTGAGGTCAAACATGTCCCGGTCGCAAAATTTTCGCACTTTTCTCAGGTCAAATATTTCCAAGTCCGGTTTTCCACCTACTAGTACGAATTCGGACTTAAAAATTGGGGGTTTTAGAGTACTTTTAGACTACTTTAAGAAATTTTTGTCAAATTTTCGTTTTCAGAAAAAAAATTTTTTTTTCGCCCCCTTTGCGCCCCCCTAGCTCGTCTGGAACCCCCAACCCAGTTTTTTATTTCACAAAAATGTTGCGCTATCAATTACCTACCGTTTGGTGTGAAGCATTGTTTGCTCAGACCCGAAGAACGTGAGAAAATTGAGGTCAAACATGTCCCGGTAGCAAAATTTTCGAACTTTTCTCAGGTAAAATATTTCCAAGTCCGGTTTTCCACCTACTAGTACGAATTCGGACTTAAAAATTGGGGGTTTTAGCGTACTTTTAGACTGCTTTAAGAAACTTTTCTCAAATTTACGTTTTCAGAAAAAAATTTTTTTTTAGCCCCCTTTGCGCCCCCCTAGCTCGTCTGGAACCCCCCAACCCAGTTTTTTTTATTTCAAAAAAATGTTGCGCTATCAATTACCTACCGTTTGGTGTGAAGCATTGTTTGCTCAGACCCGAAAAACGTGAGAAAATTGAGGTCAAACATGTCCCGGTCGAAAATTTTCGCACTTTTCTCAGGTCAAATATTTCCAAGTCCGGTTTTCCACCTACTAGTACGAATTCGGACTTAAAAATTGGGGATTTGATGCAAGTTTCTGAATGGAATATGGCTCAGTGCTAAGCATGTTCTACTACTTGGTGAGGCGAATTCGCGCACGATATATTTGTCACCACATAGTCATCGGGGCCACAAATCGCCAGAATTGACATATGCGGCCCCAAACTGACTAGATGCTCTTCAAAGATTCAACAATAAGGTCAGTGTTAGCAGAAACAGTACTCCCATCCTAAGCAGACCGTAAGCAACCGAAGCAAACAAAAACAACACTATGTAGCTAAGGTAAAAATACAGCTTCTGTGTTCACCTTTCGAATTTTATTGCGTGCCATAGTCCAGTCTCCAAGAATCCAGCATCACGCCTTTAACGAGATCAAGGAGGCGGGGCTTATACAGGGTTCGTGCGGGACCTGGAAAGTCAGGGAGTCATGGAAAAGTCAGGGAATTTAAAAAAAAGTCCGGGAATCAGGGAAAAGTCAGGGAATTTGGTGTCTGGTCAGGGAAAAATTTGATAGCAGCAGAAACATCTCGCCGCCTGTCTGTACTTTTCACAACACCATATTGGAAATCGATCTTCTGATTTTATATACTACTACTTTAACCGGAAATTTACCCTCTGAATACCGTTTAAATGCCTTTTACAAAGCCAATTTTTTATAATTTTCTCAGATTGGTTACAGTTTCCTGGCCCTGATTGGTCAGGGAATTTTGACTTTCTTCATGGAAAAGTCAGGGAAAGGTCAGGGAATTTTACTACACAGAAGCCGCACGAACCCTGTTATAGCAGACAGGCGGTAAAGTTCTTTGTCTTGAAGGGGGCCGGGCTTATAGCTAGGGCCCGACCGGATATCCGGATCCGGATCCGGATCCGGCCGGATATGGCCATATCCGGATCCGGTACCGGATCCGGATATTACCTGCCGGATATGCCGGATATCAGTCACAGATGAAAAAACGTGATTTTTTACGTATTTTGAACATAAATATTGCATTCAACCAAATGCTTGTTAGAAATTCTTGAGGCGATTGTAATCCATGACCCCAGTAGTTCGTATAACCCTGATTTCTGTGCAAAGGATAACATCCTCATTTTTGACAATGCTAATTTTTCACCTTGACTGAAAGTAAAAATCCGCCAGACTGAAAGTAAAAATTTAACCGGTTTTGTGAGAAAGCTGAGCTCTTCAGGTTCTTAAGTCCACATAAAGATTGGTTAACTTGCAAAATTTGGCAAAGATCCGATGAAGGGTTCTTGAAATATTTACGTTAAAAATTGGCATCTGAAAATTCGGGTCAGTTCATTTCGGAAGGGGATAACTCCAAGCTACAGAACGCGAGCAGGCTGGGACTTGGCCAAAACAAACTCAACAAAAATAATAATACTAATGTGATACAATGAACATCACAAAACAGCCAAGCAGACTGGATTTCTATGTTTAAGATAGTCGCCTTGTTTTTGCTAATTTTTCATTTAATTAAAAATAAAAAATCTAAAATAAAAAACGAACTATTATTGAGGCAAGTTTATACCGTAAATCTGTACTTTACAGAGATCAAAGCGTCTCTTTTCAGTTGCAGAATGGAGATGAATGGCTTGTGACTCTAAACTCAACTCGCAAAGAATGGAAATCTCATTAGGTATTGATGTATGCCTAATAAATGCTAAAGATTGCATAGACATTCCGACCAAACTCGAAAATGCTTGGAAAGCGTCCAGTTATAAATTTCTAGCCGCGGTGATAAAATATGCAAAAATGCAAAAAATATGTACATATCTAATTTTTGCATGCATCGCAAAAACCCGATATTATCCAACCATAGTTTGAACTACAATTATTAGATGTTGTTTTTAATCAACTGTTATAGAACAAAGAAATGTAGATATGTGGTTTATTGCATTCTAAAAAATTTTTAAGTTGATCAATGATATCCGGCATATCCGGATCCGGATCCGGCCGGATATGGGTGTATCCGGATCCGGATCCGGATCCGGTAGAAATTTGTATCCGGTCGGGCCCTACTAGGGCCCGACCGGATATCCGGATCCGGATCCGGATCCGGCCGGATATGGCCATATCCGGATCCGGTACCGGATCCGGATATTACCTGCCGGATATGCCGGATATCAGTCACAGATGAGAAAACGTGATTTTTTACGTATTTTGAACATAAATATTGCATTCGACCGAATGCTTGATAGAAATTTGCGCAGTTGTGTGGTTCTAAAACAGTTTTGCAGCTTGCCAGGAAGTATTTAATTGCTCCTATCGGTCCGGTAGCTAGCGAGGAAACATTTAAGACTGCTGGCTCGATTTCGGAAGGCGATCGCTCCTCTCTGAAGCCCGAAAATGTAGAAATGTTGTTGTTTAACAAGTATAACTTGCGTGCCGGCACAGTTGGTGTAGTGGTTTAGGCCGCAAGGTTCTTAAGTCCATATAAAGATTGGTTAACTTGCAAAATTTGGCAAAGATTCGATGAAGGGTTCTTGAAATATTTACGTTCAAAATTGACAACAAACTCTTCTCTTAACAAAAATAATAATACTAATGTGATACAATGAACATCACAAAACAGCCAAGCAGACTGGATTTCTATGTTTAGGATAGTCGCCTTGTTTTTGCTAATTTTTCATTTAATTAAAAATAAAAAATCTGAAATAAAAAAACTAACTATTATTGAGGCAAGTTTATGCTGTAAATCTTTACTTTACAGAGATGAAAGCGTCTCTTTTCAGTTGCAGAATGAACATGAATGGCTTGAGACTCTAAACTCAACTCGCAAAGAATGGAAATCTCAACTGAGATTTTTCAAATTCTGAATTTTTTAGTTTGTAAAACTAGGACAGGTCTACCAAAAGATCGGCTAAGTATACCACATCACATTAGAGAGAACAAATTTGAACATGCAAACAATAATTTAGCCAAATTGCTGTGATGTCAATCATTTTTATCTAAAAATTACGAAATGAGCTGAACTTTCATGCCAAACTGTGTTTCCCCTTCTGCTTTTTCCAGATGAGGTCTGTATCTGTAAAATAGGTATGCCTAATAAATGCTGAAGATTGCGTAGACATTCCAACCAAACTCGAAAATGCTTGGAAAGCGTTCAGTTATCAATTTCTAGCCGCGGTGATAAAATATGCAAAAAATATGTACATATCTCATATTTGTAAGCATATGATATATGCAATATCAATATGGACTAGAAATTGCATGCATATATTCATATGCAATATCACTTGCATCGCAAAAACCCCGATATCATCCAACCATAGTTTGAACTACAATTATTTGATGTTTTGAATCAACTGTTATAGAACAAAGAAATGTATATATGTGGTTTATTGCATTCTAAAAAATTTTAAGTTGATCAATGATATCCGGCATATCCGGATCCGGATCCGGCCGGATATGGGCGTATCCGGATCCGGATCCGGATCCGGTAGAAATTTGTATTCGGTCGGGCCCTAAATGCAGCATGCTTTGTGGAGTGGCTTCGGTGCAACGGCAGATCCGGTCGGTTCCCATTTTACCTACTCGCAGTCACCAGCTTTCGGTGGCCTGGGTGGAGCTTCGCGCCGACGACCAATTCTTTGCGGCAAGTTCTTGCCGCGCCGAGAGGATGAGCGCACGACGTCGCGCACACTGGCTATGCGGCCTAAACCCCCTACACCAACTGTGCCGGAATGACCGGACGTATTTCCATATACAGAATCCTCGTCCATAAAGCTCAGCCAGTGGTCATATAACCGGTTAGGTCTTATATGTGGAAAACTCCGGTACAGCTCAAAATTTATTAGTTTCTCTTATTTATGCCTAATTTTTCCTTCCTACCTCCACCACAAAGAGGGTGTACCCACCCTATACCCGTGGGTACGCTACTGAGCTCAGATGCTGTAGCTTCAATTATGAGGTCCATGTTTGAGACGCTGACTCCCGCAGCACTTATGTACGTATTGTACTTAGCCAAATAAAATGTGAAGTGACTGATTGGGTATTGGGTGTTGGGTGTACTGTATAGGGTGTTTTCCAGGTATTTAGTATTGGGTATTTATACCCCCAATACTCAATGCTAATTAGGACCTATAAAAATCGAAGAAATCGCTGTTGAACTGAAAAAATGACCTGAAAAAACCGAAAAGATTGACCGATGATTAGGTATAGAAAGCCGTTTTTGCGTTAGTAAACTAAAGGTTAAGAATGTCTTATAACTGTCCGCTTTTCTAAGTAGTACACTAGTAATTAGTGCAATTTCTCTGTTCTTAAACGTTTGTGATTTAATTGAAATTTGTCATTTTGATACAGAATGTACAATGTATTAGTACTGTACCCAGCCAGGGGGTGCGGTTGCGGGTCTGGTACACACCCCTTTAATTTCTGCTTATTTTACCGTCAAGAACGGTTTCTAAATGCTTTATTAAAGGCTAATTTTTCAAAATTTCTCGCCCTAGTTGCAGGCCTCTTCGACATTTTAATCCCTGTGAAAGAAATCCTGTGTACACCACTGGAGTGTACCTGTTCACTGAAATGCATTTTTTGGCTCAGCTACGCAAGTATTGGGTACTGGGGGACTCAGGTATTGGGATTGGGTATTAGGTATTGGGTTTTTCAGGTATTCGCCCTCTCTACAAGCAGCACTTTAAATTTCGCGCGCTAACCTGTGCTGCGCACGCGACGATAGTTATACAAAATGTTTAGGACGCTATTTCCGCATAAAATAGAGTAAAAATAGAATGAACAATGAAAGAAACCGCTCTATTTCCAAAATATTAGTGTAAAATAAAGTGGGCGGAAAATTAGATACACGTAATTTTGCATAAAATACAAACTCCCTTTTTTATAAAATTTGGTTCCTTATTAAAATTGGTGCAAGTTATCGTGTTTAGATTGCTTAGCATACATACTGTTTTTGCCATGCGTTTCGTTAAGTGCTATATATGGTCAAGTTTAGTCAATCCGGACGGGGCCCGTTAATCTTGATTCGTCGCCTCACCATTTTTTGCTAAGAATCAAATTTTTCATGTGTTTAGAATAGTAGTAGGCATGTTTCGTTATTTCGGTTTTGATTTCTTGATCTGGGCAATATAAGGGACTATAAGCCTAAGCAAGCTAGGACTAACGAGACATGTTTCTAGATCGAAAAGTGAGCCTATGCGGAATTGCATGTTTAGCTTATGTTTTGCTTGTCAATCAGCTTTACTCTACGTATTGCTAAAATCCACAACTGTCCGTGGTTATTTACAGTGTGTGCGGCAAGCATGCAAATTCAAGATCGAACGAACTCTAGCCATGAGTACAACCGGTAAAAAATATCTGTGTGGTGTCTGCAACGCACAGTTTCGAAGTCGGAGTGGACGGAGTCAACACAAAACAGCAACACCCTGACGCACCGGCGCCGACGTGAAGATGCTCGGCTAAACGATACTGTGGTTTGCTGACCTTGTAATGGTGTACAAAATAATCCACGGACAAATTGATTTATTTCTCCCTTTTGATATATTTTTCAAGTTTAAGTAATCTCAACACGCGATTACTGATAATCATTGGGTTAACCCATTGGTACATACAGACCGGGACAAGTCAATTTTTTCCATTCTTGGGCACATATTCCTTTTTCGGGACAACCTTCAGAAATGAAAGGGGACAATTGTGCCCTGGGGAAACCTCCGGGTTTTTCATCAGTTATCCTTCAAAAACGCATTCAAACGGTACTCTGAGCGTGAAATTAATGAATTTTAACAGTTTTAGTAGTTTGAAGAGACCTAAACCGATTTTTTCATTGATTAACTTAGTGTATAAAATAAGGGTCGTCCCCAAAACAGATGTCCTCATCCGAATCACTTCCCTTGGAGGGGACAATTGTCCCCTCGCCACATAATACCCCACCGGAGCTTTTGCTTCGTTGTCTGCTCCAAGTGGATATTAGGAAATCTACCTTTGCCGTTCGAGTAGTAAAGATTTGGAACTTCCTTCTGCAACGCTCGCTATGACACACCGGTTTTAGTAGATTTTGTCGGGGTAGGTTTCTAGTGGCCGTGTAACGAACGGCTCATCCCCACCTTGACAATTCTGTTGTTTCTTCATGCGTGTCTTTCGCACCCGTGTCGATAACGGCTTGGTTAGCCCGTTACGGTCACCACATTGAGCCGCGTTACCAGAGAGAGAGAGAGAGTAAAGAAAAGCACCCGGAAAAACTGTTGCAGAACTGATAGTGACAGAGGAAAGAGATCCAAAATCAGCACTGAAACACGTGTCGTGTCAGTAAATATCAAGAAAGCTAAACCCAACATTTCTTTTACAGACTGTGCATCGGCCAGCAACGGACTGCAGAGAGAACACTTTATGACGCAGCCAGACATCTGCAAGCCCGTCAACAATCTGCAGCTGAGAGCCGAACGAAAATCGGCAGTTGATGTGGAGAGTGTTAATCTGTAGGTCACACAACAGGCGAAGTCACTGAACGCCGCCTGGACGTTCTGCGAACAAGAGTTAATTTTAATTTAATTTCTAAATTTTCTGCTCAGGTCGGCCCGGCCGAGGAACCAAATTTTATCAAAAACGGAGTTTGTATTTGATGCAAAATACGCTTCCATTTATTTCCAATTTTCCACCCACTTTAAATCTCCACGGTGCGCTGTTCATTCTATTTTTACTCTATTTTATGCGGAAATAGCCTCCTAAACATTTTTAATGATTATAGGAAAAAACCCCCCAACAAGATGGCCGCCGTTAGGGTTACTGTAGCGCCGCGCGGTGTGTAGTAAAGTGGCGCGGGTATATTCATGTGGAAAAATGTAGGCGCAAAATGTTAGGAATGGCATAAAACGCTATGCTGTTGGTGGCAGAGAATCGTGAAAGCCACGGCATTCATAAATAAAAGTTAATATAACTGTTTTTCTTTTAGTAACTATGGATGACAAAGCAGGTTTGCGGTGGATTGTTCCTCTCGAAAAAAACAATGTTTAATGTATAGGCCTCCCTAACCAGACTCTGAAAATTCGACGATTTCATTAGGTCCGATCAATAAAAAGGAAAAGTCGTCAAATTGGGGGAGATTACCTACCATGAGCTAGCATTTGCGCGATCGTCAAAGTCTGCATTGAGCTGCGTAACTTTTTACCTTTCTACGTACAGTTGAATAAATTTTCTGAGAAAGTAGGCTCTGTTACAAAAGACAGTATGTAGGACCCGAATTCGTCTTCGCCTTTACCCAAAGAATAGGAACGGAATCTGCCCTTGCACTTAAAACTACAATAGTAACCACACGTCTTCGTACAAACGGAAACGGGGACAGCTACCATTGAGACCCGCCCAGCCTGACACCGAGCATGTGTGCCGGCTACTACTGTATCGAAGGAATGGCAGGACGTGGGTGAGCGTGATCGACTCGCCGTGTGGTGAGGCCTAACACTACGGCCATGATAGTACAATCCATCAATCCAATGCGAGTTCTATCTTACTAAACAGGCAGTTCCCAGCACTGGCACGACACCTTGGCATCACTCATCGACAGACAAACGATACGCTGTCAGAACAAAAACTTCGACAATGATTTACTTCTGGTGTTGTACGTACGGCCTTACGTGGTGCAAAGAAAAACTATGGTGCACGCGGACAGACAAATCTAACCACTGGTAACAAATGCGTAATCAAATCTCAAGTGCAGTTTCGCAGAGACTTCCACGAGAGAACCGTAAGAGTATCGTCTGAACGAAGGCTTTTTCAGTTTAACTTGACAGGCTGGAAGCGCTTCATCTTCATCTTCAATTCAGTTCGGCAACCAACCAATCCGGAGACTAAACCGAGAATAAATATAATTGATCACGTTTTCAGTCAACTCATGGGTAGCGATCGACCGGAACCAAAATTCCGACTGGAACCGGACCGGAATTACCCCAGTTCCGGGCGGAACCGGAACTTTTCAACAAAGGCTAAAAATTGGAAATTCTAGCTGAAAACTGCAGAAAACAGATACAGAGTGCTTTGCTACAGTTAGAACTGGTAGAACTGTTGTTGTTGTGGTAAAATTGTTGTCTAAAACAAAGTTTTTAGGTGACTATTAATAATGTTTAGCGTTATTGCATGGAATTTAGGGTTTGCTTCCAAAAAGAGCGGAAAGTCAAAAAGTTCCAGTTCCGGCACCCTTCAGCACCGGAACCGGAATTCCGGTCGATCGCTAATCATGGGTAGTGTTTAATAATTGCAGCCAGGGATGGATATTATATGGTACCAGTACCGAGCGAGTTTGCAGGTACGCATAAACGGGTGAGCTGACCCAAATTGAGCCGAGCCGAGATTTTTTATCTTGCATTTTTTTTATTCTGAGCAACATTTAACCTAACTTGATCCTAACAATGGAATGATGAACAACAAGTCCTAATTTTATTCACTCAGATGAACACATAATTGTTTAGAGTGTAACGGGTTAAGACTAGGGCCCGACCGGATATCCGGATCCGGATCCGGATCCGGCCGGATATGGCCATATCCGGATCCGGTACCGGATCCGGATATTACCTGCCGGATATACCGGATATCAGTCACAGATGAGAAAACGTGATTTTTTACGTATTTTGAACATACATATTGCATTCGACCTAAAATTTGTTTTAGCTAAAGCTAAAGCTAAAACAAAGCTAAAGCTTGTTAGAAATTTCTTGAGGCGATTGTAATCCATGACCCCAGTAGTTCGTATAACCCTCATTTCTGTGCAAAGGATAACACCCTCATTTTTGACAATGCTAATTTTTCACCTTGACTGAAAGTAAAAATCCGCCAGATTTTAACCGGTTTTGTGAGAAAGCTGAGCTCTTCAGGTTCTTAAGTGATTGGTTAACTTGCAAAATTTGGCAAAGATCCGATGAAGGGTTCTTGAAATATTTACGTTAAAAATTGGCATCTGAAAATTCGGGTCAGTTCATTTCGGAAAGGGATACCTCCAAGCTACAGAAGGCGAGCAGGCTAGGACTTTGGCCAAAACAAACTCAACAAAAATAATAATACTAATGTGATACAATGAACATCACAAAACAGCCAAGCAGACTGGATTTCTATGTTTAGGATAATCGCTTTGTTTTTGCTAATTTTTCATTTAATTAGAAATAAAAAATCTAAAATAAAAAAACGAACTATTTTTGAGGCAAGTTTATACTGTAAATCTGTACTTTACAGAGATCAAAGCGTCTCTTTTCAGTTGCAGAATGGAGATGAATGGCTTGAGAATCTAAACTCAACTCGCAAAGTCATGCCAAACTGTGTTTCCCCTTCTGTTTTTTTTCATATGAGGTCTGTATCTGTAAAATAGGTATGCCTAATAAATGCTAAAGATTGCATAGACATTCCGACCAAACTCGAAAATGCTTGGAAAGCGTCCAGTTATCAATTTCTAGCCGCGGTGATAAAATATGCAAATATGCAAAAAAATATGTACATATCTCATTTTTGCATACATATTATATATGCAATATCCCATGCATCGCAAAAACCCGATATTATATCCAACCATAGTTTGAACTACAATTATTAGATGTTGCTTTGAATCAACTGTTATAGAACAAAGAAATGTATTCGTATATGTGGTTTATTGTATTCTACAAAATTTTTAAGTTGATCAATGATATCCGGCATATCCGGATCCGGATCCGGCCGGATATGGGCATATCCGGATCAGGATCCGGCAGAAATTTGTATCCGGTCGGGCCCTAGTTAAGACGGTTAAATCAAAATGTCGTACCTTACATATTTACTCATCGCTGCCTGCCAACATCTCTGTTCTCCGTCATCGTAGACAGTGGAAACAACTGTGTTAATTGTCTGTGGAGATGGCAGTTAGGGCCGGCAATGGCGTCAACTCTGAATTAGCCGTCGCAAGGCAAGTTCTCTGTTCTGTCACAATCGCCGAGCTATTAAAGCAGCCGCTATGTCCGGTTCAGTCGACATTCTGCTACTGCTTTCGCGTTTTAGGACGCTGCCGTTGCAGAGGTGCCTAAAGAAACTGCATCTGCGTACACTAAGTTAAAGCGAGAAAAACAATACACACATAAGACAACCATCACTCAGTGCACCCGATATGGACCGATCGTCGCACGAACATCCTACAGCCAATAACCCATTACGGCAACAAAACTAACTACTTTTTGGGCCGTCCCACCCTGGTATAATACATGTAACAGGGGGGTCTGCCCCCGCCCACCCGACTTAGGCCAGACCCCCCGGATGGGAGCCCTTGAGACGATTTTTCCGACCCCCTCTCCGATTTTTCTGGCAAGTAATTTTTCGAGCACAATTGTGCGATTTTTCAGACACAAGAATTGCCAAAATCGACTGCAAAACAGCACTTTTTAGCTGTATTTCAGCCCAAATTAGCGATTTTTAGCAAAAAATTGCGATTTTTTCGATTTTTGAGCGAATTTTTGTGCCCAACCCCTCTCCAAAAATTTGGGCTCAGACCCCCGGCCGGCGCCAGACTCCCCTCCCGCTTCGGCGGATGACCTGGTACATGTATGGCCGGTATAGTCAAAGAATTGTCGTCGTTTGTGTTCTCCATCCAGGCTGGCTTCTTTGAATAAACTTAGCACTTCGTTCTCCGGCCGCGGACATCAGCGCGTAAATTTTCTGCAGGAACCCGTTGGGCGTTGCGGTAAACAGAGGAGGCCAATTCGCTTTACCGGCCGACATGCGACACTAAATCTCGTACCCGGCCATCTGCGCTGATTGGCCAACTAATCGATCGGCCAGCTTAGGCAGTGAGCGCAGCCACTTTAAACTGGGTCAGACAGCGCAACGCCCTCCCAGCCCAGCCATGCACCATTATTTTTGGCCTCTCTGCGCGCTATTTGCTACTTGTCAAAAGCTTTTAGACCTAATATACCTTGACACTGTTTTACTTTTCAGTAAAGTTGTTTATAACTGCACAAGCTAGTAGTTATTCCCATTGCCACTGTACATTGAACCAGCCGGCCCGGCCCGTGCGCATCTCTAAAGTGCACACACAGTAGTAGCAATGCGCAATCGGAGCGCTACTAAACAAGCGCGCGTTTATATTTTATGGCCGACTCTAACAGTCAGTCACTTAACGCCGCATATGGTACAGGTAGCATATACTGTAGGGTGCTCACAGTGCCCAAACCTGGGGGTTCCATATAGGGACTGCCTGACTGTATAAGTGGCTCTAGTAAAACATTGCAAGAAGGCTCACCGCCTTCAGCTACTGTCTTTCGCCACTTATCGAAGGCGTCATAGTCAGAAAATTCTTTGTCATTGAAGAAGTTAGCTCAATGTCGTGTGCCGCCGTCAAATGCAGGCAAAGATCCTTTCTGTTCAAATCTATCGTCTAAACAAATGCATTATTTTTGTTTCTCAGTGCCTCTAATATAACAGCAACATGTGGTGCCGATTAGAGATGCGCTCAGCAAGCCCAGCTTGGCGGGCCAGGCCGGGTACATTTTTCGGCCCACCCGGCCGGCCACACTCAGGTCGGCCAGGGTGGCCCAAGTTTCTAAAACATTTTGTTCAAATAGAGGGCATTTTTGTGAAATTTCTTACGATCTAATGTAAGCGTAGTTCATAATTGTGTTTTAAGGTTATTTTGACAAATAAAATGAATTTTCTACCTTGTTTTCTTTGATTTCCTTAAAAAATTAACTATCAGTTAAAGATCAAAACTGATACTGAATAAAATTTGATTACGAAAAAGAGCCCAAGAAGTGTCAAAGTGTCAAGCTCTTGAGTGCACCCGATCATGTTGCCGAGAAAAGAGTTTGACGGGCCAAGCCAGAAATTTCGGCCGGAGCGCATCCGTAGTGCGGATTACTTAAATGTACTGTATTGTATGATAGGTGCTTACCGCATTCTCCACAGATTAGTGCTGCTCTGGATATCGGCTCTTCGTCTGGATGCGCAGTAGGAATATGCCGACGCGCAGTCCTCTGTCATGCGTATAGCTCTTCACGCAATGCGGGCACTGCTTTCGGTCAGAAACGCTTGATGCCGCCATTGCCCGCCAGACACACAAAACCGTGTTAAACAGGCTGGGTTGTGTGACCCGGACCAGAAATCTGTTTGCTGTCGGTAGCCTATTGCCTTCATATCTTATTCTTCAGATGCTTTAAGACGACAGCAACAAACTTTCGGTACTGTAATTGTGATGCCTTTCCCGACTTTCCCTTTAACACGTTTTATTATAGACTTTTAAACAAAGTATGTACAACACGATAACCACTAGTAGATTGCACTGTGAAATTGATTCAAGGTCTAAAAGCTGATTATCGGCCAAAAATTATCGCGTCTGGCTGGCTGGGAGGGCGTTGCGCTGTCTGACCCAGTTTAAAGTGGCTGCGCTCACTGCCTAAGCTGGCCGATCGATTAGTTGGCCAATCAGCGCAGATGGCCGGGTACGAGATTTAGTGTCGCATCCGGCCGACTACCCGACTTTTTAGTCTTAGGCTCAGGAAGAACGTTCTAAAGAAATCTCCACCATGCGACCGATTCTTACAGGATATATGTGCGCAAATACCGCGGACTGAGGTCTACTGTTGGCAAAATAAGCGCTATCCGTGGTACTAACGGTCGGTCGCTACTTAAAAAACAAACATACACACTAGTCCTAACATAAAAATCTTCCTATTAACGAAGTCATCCCTTCCTCATGAACTAACGAGCGAGACACTGAAGCCTATAGTATAAGTCATTTTAAACATTAAAAAAAAGATAAAGGTGCTGTGCTAACTAACCTAAAAATTGTTACGCCAAACACGATTTTGTCCGCCTTCCTCATCCAAGGCGAGCAAGTGAGTTAACTTCAGTTAAAATGTCTTGCTGGAGCCGTTCTATCAGCTAGGTAGGCCATCCGTTCGAAAATTCTTGTTACTATTCCGCCATAATCGCTCACACGCTTCGACGACGCAAAACAACCAGATTTTCTGATCAACAACTAATATTTGGGTGACTAACTTCCACTAATTCGGACGACTGAGCACTTTCCGGCATTCTACCAGCTTCATCGCACTAAAAACAATGCGATTTTGGCAAAACCAACTTCACGTTCACACCAGCCAGAAATTGAAATCGACTACAGTAATCCCTCTAGCCCCGCCCCCGACTGGGGGGTTTTCTTCCTACTGCCTTTTGGATAACTATCGTCGCGGCTAGGGATGCAAATGGGGTAATATCGAATCGGCGCAAAGTTAATCGGCGCAAAGCGCAAAGTGGCGCAAATTTTTCAGTGGTTGCGTGAACATCTAAGATACTGTAGCCCGCGAAATTTAAATTCTATTGTCCCTCTTCTTGATTTGTCGTTGCATAAATCGATTGGCGCCGGCACCTGTGCGGTCGGTCGAATAATTAGCTCCCATTAAAAACCCTATTTTATCTGTTCATAATACGTCCCCCTAGCCATCCTTTATATCAAACAATTCGTCATCAATTTCTGAATCGAACGGCACTGGTTTCAACTACTGAACTGCTCTTGATCTTGAGAATTTTGAGCGGCTTCTGTTTTGCACGCCCCCTGGTGGTTAAAATCGAAAACCATGGCAACCACTCAGCAATGCAAAGTCTGCGAATCTGCTGAGGTAACCGATCCAGAGACTCAGAAACTCTTCCAGTGCTGCGCCTGCCTCAGCTGGTTCCACGCCATCTGTTCGCTGAAGAAGAACGCGAGCAAGAACGTGGTCAAAGCGGCAATCTCCAACGGATTACTGCTCTACTGCTCCGAGATTTGCCGGGATCAAGCGAAGTCATTGGTGGGTGCGGTACGTCAGATCCAGCTCCAGATGGCCGAGTTGCTTACCTCTGTGGCGGAAATCCAGAAGCAGTTCAAGGAAAAGTCTGTTCCGCCTGTTCCTCCCAATCAGTGGCTCACCGGTCCTCCCATACAACAACGCCCTCTGTCCATGCACGACGTAAGCAAGAATGTGCTCGATTTGTTGAAGGAAAAGGAAGAGCAGCAGAAAAAAGCCACTAACGTGGTTGTGTATGGCATCATGGAAGCTGACAACGCAGACGAGGAAGGAGCGGACGACCTGGCAAAGGTCAAACGTATGACCTACGACGCAATGGGTCAGCCCGAAGCTATCGTTGAAGTGTTTCGCATGGGAACGCCCAGACAGGAAGGAGCCCCACCGCGTCCCTTGAAGGTCAAAACGAACAGTCTGCAGACAAAGAAGGCGCTCTTGTTCAAGCAGCGTGAGCTAAAGGGCAAGAACTACACCTTCCTAGACGAGTCCAGGTTCTTTGTGCGACATGACCTGACCGAGAAGCAGAGAGCCGATGAGAAACAAGCCAGAGACGTGCTGAAGCAAATTCGAAGTCGGTGTGAGAGCGAGGGAGAGAAAAGAAGCTACGTGGTGCGCGACGGCCAGGTGATGCGCAAGGTCAACGGTCAGCTGTCCACTCTTCCGGAAAACGAGATTGGCGCTTTGCTAGCCACCTAGACGCTTCAACCAGACTGCAGCACTTTCTTTCTGTTAACGCTCGGAGTGTAGTGCACAAACAGCCGGAGCTGGAGTGCCTAGTGGCGCAGTACACTCACCTGCCTATTCTGTGCATCACAGAGACTTGGACTGACAGTGAGTTGCACAATGACGCTGTTTTTCCCTTTGCTAATAGTTATACGATTTTGCGTTGTGACAGAGACGGACGAGGAGGCGGGGTAGCCCTTTTAATCCCCAGCACGCTGAATTCGGCTTTGGTAGCCAAAGCGAAAGTTGATGGGTTCGAAGCTATTTGTGCTGACTGCTTCCTATTGGGTCAGACGGTTAGAATTTTCGTTGTTTACCGAAAACCGTTGGCTTTAGATGAGGCAACAAACCATTTGATTGAATTTCTAAAATCCAATTTGTCGAACAGCCTCCCTTCTGTTATTATGGGCGATTTTAACATGCCTGATATTAGTTGGCCTACCTGTACGGCGCCAGATAGAAACGGCCAATCTCTGTTTCTACAGTTTGTGCTTGAGAATGGACTAGACCAATTGGTTGCAGAGCCAACCCGGAACAATAATTTACTGGATATAGTACTGGAATCTGAACCAAATTTAGTTCAAAACGTTAGTGTTCAGCCTCCAATTCTAGGGTGTGACCACTGCGTTGTATCTGGTATTCTCGGCTTCTCAACAGAGAAACCGGCTACGCGAAAGCAATTTTACAATTTTGCCAAGGCAGACTTTGAAGGCATGAACAGAGAATTGGTTCCAATCAGCTGGCCCGATATCTTTTCAACGTGTGCAAGCGTTACCGAAATGTGGTCAGTCTTTAGTGACTTACTAAACTCGCTAATTGAACAGTACGTTCCTCTAGTAAGTTCTAAGCAAGGCTTTAGACTTAAATGGTCTCCGGAGACTAACCGGTTAAACAGGAGACAGAAAAAGTTTTACAAAAAGTATCAGGAATCGGGGCTTGAAACTGACTATCAAAACTACTTGGAGGCCGCGCGATTAGCTAAGAGGGCAATTCGCGCAGAGACTGCAAATTATGAAAAACGGATTTTGAGGAAACGTAATGACCACAGCTTCTTTCGATTCATAAATTCAAAATTATCAGTAAAATCCAGAATTCCTTGTTTGCGAAACAAAACGATCAGCTCCAGCTAAGTGACGAAGAAAAGTGCAAAACGCTTAATGAGTTTTTCGTGTCAGTTTTCACAGAAGACAATGGTGAGGAGCATGATTACCAGATAACTACTCCGGCAAATCGCCTGAGAGTGGTGAAGTTTGCCGCCGATAAAGTTTACGCTGTACTGTGCCAATTGCCACAAAAGCTATCGGCTGGTCCGGATGGATTTCCTTGCATCCTGTTTAAGAAGCTAGCCATTGGTCTTGCTGAACCTCTGGCCGCAATTTTCGAAGTATCTCTTAACACCAATACTTTGCCTAAACAGTGGAGACAAGCAAACGTCACGCCAATTTATAAGAATAAAGGGTCAAAATCTGAACCAAATAATTACCGACCAGTTAGCCTAACTTGTGTCGCTTGCAGAATTATGGAAAAGATAATCAAAGAAAAATTGATGTGTTTTGCCTTAGAAAACAATCTAATTACGGACAGTCAGCATGGTTTTCTTGAGAAACGATCTACCGTCTCGCAGATGCTGGAGTGTTTGAATGATTGGACAAGCTCCCTAGCAATGGGAAAAGTCATAGATGTGTTATTTTTAGACATTTCTAAAGCGTTCGACAGTGTCAGTCATCCAAAACTATTACAGAAATTAAAGGCGTATGGGATTGAGAACCCATTGCTAGGTTGGTTGTCATCTTTTCTGTCCGGTCGAGAACAGCGTGTTCAAATAGGAACCGAAACTTCAGAGTGGGGCCAAATACACAGCGGGGTGCCTCAGGGCTCAGTTTTGGGTCCCTTAGCTTTCCTATTATACATTAATGACTTAGCATCAGAAATTCGTTTCTGTACGATAAAACTTTTTGCAGATGACTGCAAAATGTATTTAGCCGTAAAGAGAGGTGAGCAGTCAGACGAATTACAAACGGATTTAGAGAGTATAGCCAGGTGGGCCGACAGATCGCAGCTAAAGATAGCTTTTGAAAAGAGTGCCGTTCTGCATTTGGGTTTTGGGAACCCCAAAACTGTATACATGTTTGGAGAGGTAGAAGTACCAGTTACCGAATCTATACTAGTGTTTCCGAGTAAATTTATTTTTAAATTAAATAACTTTTAAATTGCTTGCTCAGCCTTCAGAGGAAAATAACTTGCTATTAATTTGCTTGGTACCCAAATTCTGAAATTAAATTTGATACAAATTTGTTATTTGATATGAATTAAATATAAATTTGCTAAAATCAATACTCAATTCCTGAGGAAACAGCTCAAAACCTAGGTCGTGTCAGTCCAAAATGAGTTGACCTTGCCTCAGATGGCGACAAATGGTCTACAAATTAGCATTTAATCAGTTAATATCTTTGCTTTAAGCATGAAGAAGGTCATCTTTGGACTGAACTTGTTGTTTTGTAGCCAAGATTTGGTTAGTGAAACTGCCAAATCAAGCAAATTTGTATCAAATTCATATCAAATTTATATCAAATTTCTAGGCCAATTTTACTAAATTTAATATAATTTTAATTTGTTTGACAGTCATCGCAAGAAATTTAATTTGTTATTAAATTGCTATTTACTTGGTGATTTTGGCCAAAACAATTTAATTTTGTTATTTAATTTTAATTTGATCGGAAACACTAATCTATACGCGATCTGGGTGTTCTTCTCGCAACCGACCATAGGCAAAACATTTCTTTCTCCCATCACTGTGCTCAAATTGCCAAAAAGGGGTTCGCCAGAGGAGCTATGATACAACGCAGCTTTGAATACAAAGACAAAAAGTTCTTGACAGATCTATTTAAGGTTTACGTTCGCCCAATTATGGAGTACGGCTCTGTTGTCTGGTCACCTTATCAAGTGAAGGACATAAACCAAATCGAGAGAGTGCAGCGCTCCTACACTCGTAAAATAGGGGCCGTTCATAAACGACGTCGTTCCAGAGGGGGGGAGGGGGGGTCGGCTGAAATGCGACGATAGACGACGCACCAGGAGGGGGAGGGGGTTAGCAAAAAACGACGTCGCTTTTTTATAAATTTTAGGGTACTTCAATTACATTATTTTCGATTTATGCACATTCTGTCAAACGTTTCTCCATACAGAAAAGCTTTCCAGAGTGGTTGTAGGGATTTATTCTATTGATTGCGCAGTATGGTAACAAAAAAACGTGACAGTACTGTATGTACTGCCCTTTTATCGGGGGGGGGGGGGGGTAAACAGAAAACGACGTCGCCATAGGGGGGGGTTCCCAAGAAACGACGCAAGGCGATTTTGGAGGGAGGGGGGGGTCCGAAAAATCGGGATTTTGGAACGACGTCGTTTATGAACGGCCCCATACCTGGTTGCGCAGCTCTAACTTATAAGGACCGTCTGAATGTACTGGGCTTAGAGTCATTGCAATTTCGAAGGGTCATAGCAGACCTAGTCTATGTATACAAACTGATTCATGGATTGGTTGATCAAGACCCTAATCGGTTTTTCGAGCTTCCTAATCAGGTCCAATCCCATGCTCAAGCACGAACTAGGGGACACCCTCTCAAACTAATTCCTGTGAACCCGGGTGGGTCTGACTTTCGCTATCTAGACTGCAGACAGAACTTTTTCAGTGTACGAGTTTGTAAGATTTGGAACAACTTACCGACTGACCTAATTTTGCAGTCAACATTGACAGATTTTAAGAGGAATCTTGAACGTTACTTTAAAGCACAGCCGCCTGAATGGCTCAAGGGTAAAGGCATCAGTGTCTGAATAGGCCCGCCTTTTCCTTCTCGTCAGCCTGTATAGAATGTGTGAACCGACTTTATGTACAATATGTATGCACTAAATACTATATTGATATCAGCTTTAAAACTAGTATTCCATCTAGTGTACTACATTCTTGTGTTTTTGGTTGTCACTTCTGTATCATACCATACTGTAGCATATCTGGCGAGTAAAGCGCAATAAATAAATAAATAAATAAAAATGATGATTGTCTCAGGACCATTTCTCATTCGCAATATGCACTGCATTTAACCTTCAAGGACTCAAGTTAATACGTTAATTATTTTATTAATTACCATTCATTGTTGTTAATTACTCAAGTTAATATTTCAAGTTAATACCACTCTGGAATCCATAAGTTTTGTTGCCCACATCAGCGTGTAGGCCGAGAATGACTTCAGATACATTAGCTCCACCTATTTCCGTCCTAGAGGAACGGCTTTTTAACATTTGTAAATGAAATAAAGATGAACGAAACGGCACCGTTCGTTGAAGAAGAAGTCGGCGTCGATTATAATTATGCTGGGACGATGAGTAGCACGCCTAACAAAGCTACGCGGCAACAACGTAGGTGTGGTTTTCATAAGTTGGTAAAAGTTAACAATCTCGGTCCCCGGTCTAATCATAGCAAATTCGGGCGGTCCTAAATTGCCCGGATTAATAAGGCAGAGCCGTACATGAAAAATGGTTCGCAAATTTCACAGCTGATTTTGGTATTCGTATTCGTATTCGTAGCCAAGAGAGAACTCAGAGTGACAGACAGGCGCGCGGATCGCTATTACTGAATAGACTATACGACCAATAAAACAGAACAGCGAACAATGTACTGTACTGTGAATACGCCTTGGAAATTGTTTTGAAGTTAAAGTATGCAACTCGTTTGCTAGCGATGTTTGATTTCCCTGATTCTCAAGCGGTAAGCCTGGCGTGTCTAAAAGCGTCCGGTCCCGTGTAAGGAACAACGTAACGTACAGAATACACAGAATAAATAACTGTCTAGATTCGTAAATAAGAAATGTGGTTCGCCGCAGCAGCAACAGTTTCTGTGCTCTCAGATTGCTGGTGAGTTTATAATTATTATAATAATATTATGTCAGTACTTTCCCAGCCCAGCAGTACTTTTTCACGTTCGCGTTACCTTCCAAACAAGAAGCTAAGTTAGGCTACTCCAGTTCAAGGCATTATGTAAATGATTCCAGTCCATTCCTCCACCCACGAAATAGCCATTTTTAACCTGAAAAGCTAAGATTGAATCTAGGCCTAAGCTAAAACCAAAGCTTTAATAAAGTCAGGGTGGTTGGCGGGTGGGGGAATGGGCTTCCTCCAATGTAAATTGGGGTACTGAACGCACATGTAAAGTTTTCCCGCATTAGCGCTGTAAATTTGCGCTTTGCGCTTTGCGCCGATTACCTTTGCGCCGATTCGATATTACCTGCAAATGGTATCCGGTATTATTTGGTATTATTTGGTATTTTCTAGGTATTTGGTATTATTTGGTATTTGGTATTTTTTTATACCAAATAATACCAAATAGTTTAAATAACTAAACAATTAGCTTTTAAGCGATAAATTCTGCATATTTTGCGACTGTATACCATGTCAGAGCTCTTCTGTTCAGAGTTTTCTCTTTATTTCTAATTTACTAAAAGTTTAACAATGCAGATACGCAGAACAAGACGTCTCTTTACCGTTTCTGGGCGCCAACTCTAGAATATAGACGCGAAGATTTATTTGACGATAAAATTGCGCAAAATTAATCAGAAATTCCGGATTATGTTACGAAACAGCAATGTTCTATCTAGTAGAGGGGACACTGTTTGATGGACACTGAGGGGCGGAGCGGATGAAGGACAAGGACATTAAATGAAAATGTATTCAATGCTACAGAAAGCCAGGAAGGAAGACTTGCAGTGTTTTAACCATAAGATTTTGGTAAAAATAGCAATAATCAACTGAAACTGAATAATTTTTGGGCTGAGAATTTCGCTTTTAGGCAAGAATACAATTTTGGTACGACAAATAAGCGTTCGGTTTATTTTACAAAAAAATAACAATTTTTGGATCGGCAACACTGTTACCAGGCTGTACCGATCAAACATACAGTACGACCACAATTAACGCAACACGGCTAAATCTTTGGATTGTGATTGTGCACATAGAAACACGTTTTCTATTCTTGATACAATGCGATCGTAAACCGTAGGTAGGCAGATACTGATAAAAATTTACTTCATTATTGCGTACGTAATGGGGTTAGAGACCGAGCATGGTCGGACGTGACCATGCTCCGGTCAAGTGAAGATTTGAGCCAGGCGTGCGTGCAGCAAAGGCCCCTGGGCCGGGCCCACCTACAAATTTGAAAATCCGGACCGTTTTCTAATATGTACTGTAGAACACTGTTCGCTTCAGTCTTAAAATAAAGGACCAGCAGTTGATCCGATCCGATCTGATGTGCAGGGGCCTTACGGCCTATGATCAGACTCGTGGCCCATTTCGCAACCCCCGATTTCGTCATCTCGGACGTTTTTCCCTTCTTTCACTGGCCAGCCACTTATAGGCATGCCGTTGGGTGCCAGTCACTAAGAGAGCGCCGGCGTGTTGACGTCATGGTGTCAGCTCCCCACAGCCGCCGGTGCCCCGGTTGGCTGAGCGCCCCCGGCATAGTAGTTTTCTCAAACAGCTCCTAACGTTGTCGATGTTCTCCTCCAACATGGCATGCTTTGTGGAACGGCTTTCGGTGCAATGGCAGATCCGGTCGGTTCCCTTTTATCTACTCGCTGTCACCAGCTTTCGGTGGCCTGGGTGGGGCTTTGCGTCGTCTAATTCCAGTCAGACTGGTTTCGAACCCACTCCACTACAACAGCTATGGATGCAGGGGCCGCCGTGACTCAGAGGCAGCGAGCTACCAACTGAGCCAACGACGCCACTTGGACCAGCAGTCATCTTACCTGAGAAATGAAATAGCCGTATTACGTACATTGCAGCTATATTAACATTCCTTACCGAAATCGAGCCATACTATGACTGCTTGTAGTCTTACAACATGTGTAAACCTACCGAGTCACGTTAAATCGAACCGCCAACCCAGCGCATTATGGTTAGTGTTGTTATGACTATAGTCAAAGTCAAAGTCATAGTTAATACTTTTTGTGATATCGCAGTCAAACAGACAGGTAGTCAAAGTCAAAGTTTGACTACCTTTGTCACCATAAATACGTAGTCAAACGAAGACGAGGTAGTCAAACCGTTTGACTATGACTACATTTTCTTATAAGCAGCGGCTTTTCAAGCATATTTTCCACATTTTTACGGTTCGCAACTGAATATTTTATAAATTCGTTTCATTTTTAGCTCTTTAGAAGACAAACAACCCTTTTCTCTAAAACTGTGAACTGATAACAGGTGTCAGCATACATGTAACAGAGGGTCTGCCCCCATCCGAGTTAGGCCAGACCCCTCGGATGGGTACCCCCTTCCGAGACGATTTTCCCGAGCCCCCTCCGATTTTGCTGGCAGCTAATTTTTTGACCAAATCTTAGCGATTTTTTACGACTTCAGACACAAAAAATGGTAAAATCGCCTGCAAAACAGGATTTTTTAGCTGTATCTCAGTCCAAATTAGCGATTTTTAGCGAAACATCCCCCGCCGGCACCAGACCCACCAACCCCATCCCATCCCCCTTCGGCGGATAACCTGTTATATGTATGAGTTGTCAGTCAGCAAATCTCTGCTTGATGCTAGGCAAATTATACAGGTTGGTCAGGGTGAAAATTATGACATACATACAGTACATACCTCTTTTATGGAGCAAAGAAGAACAAGAGAAAAATCAAAAACTACTTTGATTTTACACCAAACTAAACCGGGTATTTGCCTATTTTGCGCTATCTTCCCGAAAGATGCTTTTTACATTGAAATTTTTTAAAATTAAACAATTCTGGGTTATTTTTTATCAGTTAACTATACTGTTTATTTCAAAGTAAACACTTTGTGCGCTCAGTCAAAGTCATTTTTGACTGACACTTGGTGACTGAAGCTTATAATTCGCTGAAAATGTCAACTTTGCCATGTCTCAAAAAGTAGTCAAAGTAGTCAAACCTGTGGCCATGGTAGTCAAACGGTTTGACTACAATATAGTCAAATTTGACTACCTTGGTATTGTACTCAAACGAGTGGTAGTCATAGTCATAGTCAAACGGAAATTTTGGTATTGTAACAACACTAATTATGGTACGTACTTTCACGCTGTGAGTCCGAGTATTCTAAGAAATATGCTTAAAAGGCCAACTACACTTGTTTATTCAAAAAGCGAAACAAATTTTAAAGTAGATGTTGAAAGATTTATACTCAGCCTTTTGCATTCCAATATGTACTAGTGTTTGTACCTTCGACTACAGCGATGCAAAGCTGGTGTCAAGCGTCGTTTTCTTAAACTGTGGTGGTGGAGAAACAGGCTGCCCTTGCTGTTGATGCGACCCTCATCTTTCATTGAATGTAATGACACAAAGAGTAAACTAGGCATCCCTTACATCACGTCATAGCAGCCCTTCTATCAAGAACAGGCACAGGAAAAACAAAAAAGAAGTCGGAAAACTTTTTCTTACACTTTCTGTTTTCTTCGCATCGACGTTCTAGAGTTGGCGCCCGGCGGATGCGAACCGGAGCGACTGGTTGCGAAGTTGCGACCGGTTGCGATGTTGCGAAGTTTAGTAGTCGCCATAGAAAATACCATGGACGACTAAAAACTACTGGACACCAATCGACCCCAACGCCCGTTTCCACAGTAGGCCTACTTTCAAAGGGCCGTATCTTTGGAACCGTTCGACCTACAATCAATATAAATACATCTTTAGAATCGCCAACGCGTGAGGAATCCAATTCCGTGCTCAAATCGCTTCCATATTGACCATATAAAAAGTTCATTTTTCTCCATGGCGCAAATTAGGATTACCAAGCAACGTTGCGCAGATTAGATTCCAAATTCAACCAGAGCTCAAGCCCCTCTACAACTTTGGTCATGAAGCCCAAAGCCCTCCGACGCATCTGTAAGAAGTTATTCGCAAAAATCTATAAATTCATTGAACTTAGAAACAGGCTGTAGTAATCCTGATGTTATCGATTTTTTGGCGTGTCTGGTGCAGCGCTTTGCCTAGTCTGGTCAGTGTTCGTGTGTGTGAGTGCGTGTGCGGGTGTTAGCGTACGCCAAGCTGTTGTTGATCTGTTGGTTGTTGTCCGCACCCCCTACCCATGCACGCCCCTCCCTACCTATGTGCTAGTTTGTTTCTTACTTAGTGATATTTGCTTCCTAATTGCTTTATTTGCTACTAGTATCTGCTGAGTCGCGTCGTTAACTCAGTGGTTAGCTTGATGCCTTGAGTCACGGCGGCCCCTGCATCTCTAGCGGTTGTAGTGGGTTCGAAACCAGTCTGACTGGAATTAGATGACGCAAAGCCACCGAAAGCTGGTGACAGCGAGTAGGTAAATGGGTACCACCGTCGGGTGGGAAGCTAAAGGGAGTCTGTGCGCAAAGCCGGTCCCCGGGCCACAGAATGCTTAGACACTCCTCTCCCAAAAACCGACCCGGGTGGTGGCAGGGCCACCTGCAACGCCTTACACACGTCTAAGTGCAACTAGGCATGCGAGTACCTTAGTACTTTTAGTATCTGCTGAAACATTCTTGGCCGTCAGTCATTTTTGCCGTACACTCATTGAAATTGGCCGGTATAGTTAATTTATAATTCTTGATAGATCGTTTTGGTACTTGTTTCGCTCCCTGTTCCAACACGGCTTCCAATTATAAACTGTCCGTTTTTGTTTCAAACTTTTGCTAAACTTACGTATTCAGAATGCCAGGATGCCTATAAGTCGGGCTCGGGTGGGGGAAGTAGACCCCCTGTTACATGTATGAACCAAATCATGTTTGTGTCAGATACTAATCGATACTAACGATCGTGTAGCGTAGAGCCTGCATTAAAGTATAAAGTGCAGTGTTGTCATATTTTGTGTGTTATGTTTTGACGGTTGGTAGCGCGGCTGTAAGCGCCTTAGCTGTGTGTAGTTGCAGATAAAATGTATTAGAGAGAGGTGCGTTAGATCGTGTCTTAAAGGATCCACTGCCAGACATTGTCCCTTCCTTTTCTTCTACAATAGTCCTTGCAACTAAACAAAGAAAATAATGGAACTAACTATGCGTCTGTAATGATGCGGTGACTTTCTGTGTTTTTTCTTTGGTTTATTCCTTGTGTTGTGTTGTGGATGATAAACTTGTTTATGTTTATGTTTATGTATGTTTGTGCTTCATGCAAGGAACTTCTTCTTGACGCAGATCAAAGTGAATCTGAGCTGCCTCCCCTTGAAATTGATGGATACTCTGAAAACATTAGCATGTTTCTGAGCGAAATTAATCGTGGTGGCGTATTTGTCCCGAGTGCTGCCCTTTTGGAATCTGTCTGAAGGCCTGGTTGGTGTTTTCTTGCATTCAAAGCGACCCTAGTCTCAAGAACAAGTTCCTTCACTGCGATTTTCACCGGCCAGTGTTCGTTGAAGAAACCATACATGTTACAGCTCCGGGCTCACCTGGGGGGAGGGGGTTTCGCCCAGAGGGGGGTCCAAAATTTCAAAAAGCTGCAAAACGTTTTTTCAGTAAGGATGCTAAAAACGCTAAAAATCGCTATTTCAAGCTGCCAAATAGCGTTTTAGGGCTAAAACACAAGCAAAAAATGACAAAATTGGCTTCCAAAAACCCCGATTTCTCTTAAATATTAGCAGTGGAAAAGCCCAATTCGGTTTCCAAAGGCTTTTTGAGCGAATTTTTAGCTAAAAATTTGTGATTTCTGAGCCAGTTTGTTAGTACTGGAGCCAAATTCTGTGATTTTTTGGTCCTGCTTTCATGGTACAGTGTCTGAGCTATTATTTATGGTATTTCTGTGGTGACATAAAGTATGTTTCCTGAAAATATACTGGGTGTTGCTCGACAATTGCTTCGTTATTGAGACCCTGCCCTATTGTATTGGGAGTTTGCTGTGCAATCACTCCAATTAGCGCACACATCTGAATTACTACAGCCCGTTTCTAAGTTCAATGAATTTATAGATTTTTGCGAATAACTTCTTACAGATGCGTCGGAGGGCTTTGGGCTTCATGACCAAAGTTGTAGAGGGGCTTGAGCTCTGGTTGAATTTGCAATCTAATCCGCGCAACGTTGCTTGGTAATCCTAATTTGCGCCATGGAAAAAAATGAACATTTTATATGGTCAATATGGAAGCGATTTGAGCATGGAATTGGATTCCTCACGCGTTGGCGATTCTAAAGATGTATTTATATTGATTGTAGGTCGAACGGTTCCAAAGATACGTCATTTTGAATGTAGGCCTACTGTGGAAACGGGCGTTGGGGTCGATTCGTGTCCAGTAGTTTTTAGTCGTCCATGGAAAATACCATCTAGTATTTGGTATTTGGTATTTTTTATACCATTTGCATCCCTAGTCGCGCGCGGCGTGTGGCTGCGCGCGCAGTCGTTTGAAGGCGAATGCGCGTCCGCAGCGGGGCATGGATCTGACGCATGCGTGCAAAAAGTAGGGATGGGACCGCTATACGGTATTATTATACGGTATTTTTGGCCTGAAATGATTTCGGCCAGCTGAACCCAACCCCATAACTTGAAACAAAGTTTTCATCATAATTCTGTAGTTTTCTTTCTGTCTGATCTGGTTGTAATTTGAGTTATTAGATTTATTGCAGAATTACATTTTACATAGTAGTTGTACATGTGATGTAAAATCTTATGCTGCAATGTAAAATAAGCTTCCATCAGCTCTAACAGTACATTTTAAATCTGGGGGGATTTTGGGGGTATTCTGAAAATTCTGGGGGAATTTTTTGTCTGATTTAAGGGTTTTTTGGTCTGCGGACCGGGCAACACTGGACGCGAGATTCACAAAAATTTAGTCTAGCTTAGCTTCAGGTGTTCTTCCATCACGTTCAGTGTGTGTTACCGTAGAGTGCTGCTGATGAGCGGTGCTAGGGGAGGAGGCTCAGAGTCAGACATGAAGGAACGGCACGCCGGCCGATATTTCTCTTCAAAACCTGGCGGCAGAGGCAGAGGCCCTCAGACTCAGAGACATCCTCCTGGCTTGAAGGGACGCGAAATCGGTCTCTTCTACGCTCAACGCGGCAAGGCCCGCAGAGCCGAGGCCGACAGACGCGATGTGAGTCTACAGTATCTCTTGTTACCACACTCAGACCTGTAATACGTGGTCGCCCGTCTATCATACAGTCTGACAGACACTTAACATGCATTTTGCGAGAAAGTCAACTTAGGATGTTCAAGCAACTTTTTTTCTCCGATCCGGCTGGTATCCAAATATGTTAAAATAGGTACCAAACGAAGACCAACGGTGAATGTTCGAACATTAGGGACCCCCTAGAACCTGAGTTGTACCCCCTCAAAGTTGGGTCACCAGCCACTTTTCGGGGCATTTTTCGACTTTTATTCAAACGATCACCATTCACTTGCTTTTTGACGTACAGTTTCCACTTCCACAATGTTTTGTAGCTTTTTTGATGGGCTTTCATTTTCTTATACCCGTGTTTCCAGATCATACACGGTTAGCGAGATATTCTCCAAAAGCTACGAAATTTTCGGTAATTATGACATCATTTTTTTCCAGAAAATCGTCATAACTTCTCTCATAGATGCGGGGTCCGGGGAATTCTGCCAGAACGGATGCAGCACTGACGGCCAAACAAAATTAACATGTTTCTGATGCACTTTCCAGGGGTCAGCCCCCCCCCCCTGTTTGGCGATTTGAAGACAGACGTCAAAATTTTTTTTGCTCAAAATTATTAACAGACGAGTTATTCTTATGCAGTTTTACTCGCTGATTACGAATCTGAACTCGGTTTGTCTAGATTCGGTCTGGTTCACGAGTTATTCGCGTCCAAGTGTGAGCTTCATTACATTTGCCAACTTCTGTTACATTTTATTGAAAGCGACTAACATGCTCGGCGCCAAGCTATTAGATGCAATTTTGACCGCTGAGTCCAAAAATGACATCAGAATTGGTCTACGACCTACCGTTCCCGAGTTATGCCCATTCACAGTTTCTTTATACACATGGTCGTCAGTCTTGTTACACCCGCTATCAGGGTGCCTCACTTTTACTGCTGCTGTATGGCCGGAGTGCGACTGACTGGATGTAGTTTTGACAGCTGAGTCCAAAAATGACATCAGACTTGACCTACGACCTACCGTTCCTCCGTTATGCCCATTCAAAGTTTCGCGGAATCTTTATACACATGGTCATCAGTCTTGTTGCACCGCTATCAGGCTGCCTCATTTTTACTGCTGCTATACGGCTGGGGTGTGACTGTCTAGATGTAGTTTTGACCGCTGAGTCCGAAAATTACATCAGAGTTGATCTAGGACCTACGGTTCCTGAGTTATGCCCATTCAAAGTTTCGCGGGATCTTTATACACATGGTCATTAGTCTTGTTACACCCGCTATCAGGGTGCCTCACTTTTACTGCTGCTGTATGGCCGGAGTGCGACTGACTGGATGTAGTTTTGACCGCTGAGTCCAAAAATGACATCAGACTTGACCTACGACCTCCTCAGTTATGCCCATTCAAAGTTTCGCGGAATCTTTATGCACATGGTCATCAGTCTTGTTGCACCGCTATCAGGTTGCCTCACTTTTACTGCCGCTATACGGCTATCGCCTTGCGCCGTTTCTTGGGACCCCTCACCAAAGCTGACATCGTTTTCCATTCTCCCTGATAAAAATGCAGTACATACAGTACTGCCACGTTTTCTTGTTGCCATACTACGTAATCAATCAATAAATCCCTACTAACCACTCTGGGAACCTTTTCTATACTTAGAACCTTTGCCAGAGTGTACAAAAATTGAAAATAACACAATCAAAGTTCCCAAAAATTCCGAAAAAAGCTATGTCGTCTTTAGCTAACCCCTGCCCCTCCTGGTCCGTCATCTATCGTCGCATTTCAGCCAAACCCCACTGCCCCCTCTGGAGCGATGTCGTTAATGGATGGCCCCTTGGTCCTGAAGCAAAATATTTGTTTCGATGCTGGTGATAAGGATCTGGATCAAGAGATCAGTTCCAGTCAGTAGTTTCAAAACAACCTTTTTATGCTAAGCTAACCAGAAGTTTCTCTGTAAGCTCTCCAAATTCTGGTGGCAGATCTGAACTGCTAACTCAGTTACAGCAGGATTCCGCCCCCCAGCTTTCAAAGAAGGCCAGTTCAGACAGATCGGACTAGGTTAGGGATTAGTGGTACAGATCCGGAACAATCTAGACAGATTGCTAGCCCTCATAACAAGGAAGACGGCAATTCATACATAAGGCCCACTCATAAAATTCGAATGGGCATAACTGAGGAACGGTAAGTCGTAGATAAATTCTGATGTCATTTTTGGACTCAGCGGTCAAAACTACATCCAGTCAGTCGCAGTCCGGCCATACAGCAGCAGTAAAAGTGAGGCACCCTGATAGTGGGTGTAACAAGACTGATGACCATGTGTATAAAGATCCCGCGAAACTTTGAATGGGCATAACTGAGGAACGGTAGGTCGTAGGTTAAGTCTGATGTTATTTTTGGACTAGCGGTCAAAACTACATCCAGTCAGTCGCACTCTGGCCATACAGCAGCAGTAAAAGTGAGGCACCCTGATAGCGGTGCAACAAGACTGATGACCATGTATATAAAGAAACTGTGAATGGGCATAACTCGGGAACGGTAGGTCGTAGACCAATTCTGATGTCATTTTTGGACTCAGTGGTCAAGATTGCATCTAATAGCTTGGCGCCGAGCATGTTAGTCGCTTTCAATATAATGTAACAGAAGTTGGCAAATGTAATGAAGCTCACACTTGGACGCGAATAACTCGTGAACCAGACCGAATCTAGACAAACCGAGTTCAGATTCGTAATCAGCGCGTGAAACTGCATAAGAATAACTCGTCTGTTAATAATTTTGAGCAAAAAAAATTTGACGTCTGTCTTCAAATCGCCAAACAGGGGGGGCTGACCCCTGGAAAGTGCAATCGAAAGATGTTAATTTTGTTTGGCCGTCAGTGTTGCATCCGTTCTGGCAGAATTCCCCGGACCCCGCATCTATGAGAGAAGTTATGACGATTTTCTGGAAAAAATGATGTCATAATTACCGAAAATTTCGTAGTTTTTGGAGAATATCTCGCTAACCGTGTATGATCTGGAACACGAGTATAAGAAAATGAAAGCCCATCAAAAAAGCTACAAAACATTGTGGAAGTGGAAACTGTACGTCAAAAAGCAAGTGAATGGTGATCGTTTGAATAAAAGTCGAAAAATGCCCCAAAAAGTGGCTGGTGACCCAACTTTGAGGGGGTACAACTCAGGTTCTAGGGGGTCCCCAATGTTCGAACATTCACCGTTGGTCTTCGTTTGGTACCTATTTTAACATATTTGGAAAGCAGCCGGATCGGAGAAAAAAAGTTGCTTGAACACGTTCCCTTATAGCTAAGTTGACTTTCTCGCAAAATGCATGTTAATTGTCATTGCCAACCGAAATCAGGCAGCCATCAGGCAGACATGTAAAGTGGGGGTCGGCGGAGTCGGCCGGCATGGTGTGCGTTGGATATCCCTATGACCCCAAAGTAAAACCCTAAAACAGTTCCGTCCAACTGCCTCTGGGTAGCCAGCAATGGCCATCGGCGGTTCTATCCGGCCATTTTCTATAGTAAAACGCGAAAACACACCAAACAAAATGCATGTTTCTCCAGGGGGCTACCTCGCACAGGCACGTGCTATGCAGCGTTTGAAAGTTCACATCATGAGCTTTCAGAATCTGTAATAAAATTTGTGGCGATTTTTGTTATTTCAAAAATAATTCATCCCGAAATATGGACTGACCACGATTTCGTCAGTTTTCACGGAAATGAGAGTTTCTCAGGGGGGGGGGGCTGCCTTGCTCAGACACGTGCTATGCAGCGTTTGAAAGCCCACATCATGAGCTTTCAGAATCTGTAATAAAATTTGTGGCGATTTTTGTTATTTCAAAAATAATTCATCCCGAAATATGGACTGATCACGATTTCGTCAGTTTACACGGAAATGAGAGTTTCTCAGGGGGGCTACCTTGCTCAGACACGTGCTATGCAGCGTTTGAAAGCCCACATCATGAGCTTTCAGAATCTGTAAAAAAATTTGTGGCGATTTTTGTTATTTCAAAAATATTCCATCCCGAAATATGGACTGACCACGATTTCATCAGTTTTCACGGAAATGAGAGTTTCTCAGGGGGGCTACCTTGCTTAGACACGTGCTATGCAGCGTTTGAAAGCCCACATCATGAGCTTTCAGAATCTGTAATAAAATTTGTGGCGATTTTTGTTATTTCAAAAATAATTCATCCCGAAACATGGACTGATCACGATTTCATCAGTTTACACGGAAATCGGAGTTTCTCAGGGGGGCTACCTTGCTCAGACACGTGCTATGCAGCGTTTGAAAGCCCACATCATGAGCTTTCAGAATCTGTAATAAAATTTGTGGCGATTTTTGTTATTTCAAAAATAATCGATCCCGAAGTATTGATTGATCACGATTTTCCGTTTTCAGCATCTGACTAAAGTAGCTAAAAAAGAAAATGGGATTACCAAATTGAGGTTTTCTGGTAGGCCAAATTCATTGGCGACGCCCATTTATAGCTAGGATCTCGATACTTGATCGATTATCGATATTTTGCTGTGCAGATGACCCAACTACACAGGCTATGATGTTTGTGGTTTTTGGGCATGCCGATTTTAACCACGATGATGGTTTAGAGCTATCATCGGGTTTTAATTCAATAATCGATTTCGATTGATTATCGATTTTTGTTGTGCAACTAAACAGGCCACAAAGCTAGGATGTTAGTGGTTTCAGGCATGCCGATTTCAACATATAAACATCTCTAAACCAACATCGTGGTTGAAATCGGCATGCCCAAAAACCACTAACATCAGTGTAGTTGGGTCATCTGCACAGCAAAAAATCGATAATCGATCAAGTATCGTGATCCTAGCTGTAAGTGGGCGTCGCCAATGAATTTCTAGCCAAGCTCAAGGTAGCCCCCCTGAGAAACTCTCATTTCCGTGAAAACTGACGAAATCGCGATCAATCCATATTTCGGGATGGATTATTTTTGAAATAATAAAAATCGCCACAAATTTTATTACAGATTCTGAAAGCTCATGATGTGGGCTTTCAAACGCTGCATAGCATGTGTCTGAGCAGGGTAGCCCCCCTGAGAAACTCTCATTTCCGTGAAAACTGACGAAATCGTGATCAGTCCATACTTCGGGATGGAATATTTTTGAAATAACAAAAATCGCCACAAATTTTATTACAGATTCTGAAAGCTCATGGTGTGGGCTTTCAAACGCTGAATAGCACGTGTCTGAGCAAGGTAGCCCCCTGAGAAACTCTCATTTCCGTGAAAACTGACGAAATCGCGATCAATCCATATTTCGGGATGGATTATTTTTGAAATAATAAAAATCGCCACAAATTTTATTACAGATTCTGAAAGCTCATGATGTGGGCTTTCAAACGCTGCATAGCATGTGTCTGAGCAGGGTAGCCCCCTGAGAAACTCTCATTTCCGTGAAAACTGACGAAATCGTGATCAGTCCATACTTCGGGATGGAATATTTTTGAAATAACAAAAATCGCCACAAATTTTATTACAGATTCTGAAAGCTCATGATGTGGGCTTTCAAACGCTGAATAGCACGTGTCTGAGCAAGGTAGCCCCCTGAGAAACTCTCATTTCCGTGAAAACTGATGAAATCGTGGTCAGTCCATATTTCGGATGGATTATTTTTGAAATAACAAAAATCGCCACAAATTTTATTACAGATTCTGAAAGCTCATGATGTGAACTTTCAAACGCTGCATAGCACATGTCTGAGCAAGGTAGCCCCCCAGAGAAACTCTCATTTCCGTAAAAACTGAAGAAATCGTGATCAGTCGAAACTTCGGGATGGAATATTTTTGAAATAACAAAAATCGTCACAAATTTTATCACAGATTCTGAAAGCTCATGATGTGGGCTTTCAAACGCTGCATAGCACATGTCTGAGTGAGGTAGCCCCCCAGAGAAACTCTCATTTTCGTAAAAACTGACGAAATCGTGATCAGTCCATATTTCGGGATGGATTATTTTTGAAATAACAAAAATCGCAACAAATTTTATTACAGATTCTGAAAGCTCATGATGTGGGCTTTCAAACGCTGCATAGCACGTGCCTGAGCGAGGTAGCCCCCCAGAGAAACATGCATTTTTGTTTGGTGTGTTTTCGAGTTTTACTATAGAAAATGGCTGGATCAGTGAGAACCGCCGATGGCCATTGCTGGCTACCCAGAGGGAGTTGGGCGGAACTGTTTCAGGGTTTTACTTTGGGGTCATAGGGATGTCCAACGCACACCATGCCGGCCGATTCCGCCGACCCCCCACTTTACATGTCTGCCCGATCTCAGTTGGCAATGACAATTAAGGCCATTCATGGTACTGGCGTTCAAGGACCGTGGTGGTACCATGTTTGTACCGCTACCGCTTTATGGTACCACCACAGGCCCCAAACGTGGGGTACCATATGGTGCCACTAGTCTAGGTACCGCCACCATAGCGTCATTAAGTGCCAGACTGTAAGGGTCCGTTCATGAACTACGACATTCAGAAATTAAAAATTTTGCACCCCTAACCCCCTCTTAACGTTTTACCACGTTTTTAGTACAACCCCCTAGCCTCCCCTGGCTGGGAACGTCCTCGCCGTGGGAGGTGGGAGTAAGGCAGGCTCGCATTGCACAATAGCCAAGCTGTCTTACTGCTAATGCCCAGCCCCCTTTTCTTCTAATCAATCACCACCGTTTCTTTCGGCCAAACTCACATATTTCTACCATCCTTTTTCTCTTGAATCCACGACAGAAGTTCCCGTTCGGGGTGCGTGATGTGCAGTCCTATCCTGCATGAACGTCTGTCCTCTCGCAAGGGTCCTTGCACCCCAGACCCTTTCAACATTACATCCTGATCGTGTGCGCTAGAGTACCGTTGTCTTTTCCCGCGTTATCACTTTCACACTGAAGTTGTCCTCCATTGGATACCTGGTCACTCCAGCATTCCTGGCAACGCTCGTGCAGCTGCCTTGGCCAAACAGGGATCTGACCAACCTCTCCCTTTCTCTCCAGCCTACCCCTACCATGTCTACCGCAAGCTGTTTCGCTCTCACCCATTACTTCCGTGGACTCAGCAATGGCGACAGAGCCCCCGTGCTCACGAATATCATCGGTTCCGCCCTCACCCAGTCCGGGAGGATCCCATCGATCGCCTCCCACGCTCTGATCAAGGAGTCCTCACTCGCCTGCGCCTCCGCGTTTTTCCCATTGGTCAATGGCTACAAACGCCTCCGTCATGCCCCTTCCCCTCTTTGCCCCTGTGGTAAACTCGAAACCATACGGCACATCATCATTAACTGCCACACCTACTCTATCGAACTCAATGCACCAACTCTCTCCCACCTCCTCCTCGAATGTTTCGCCTCCTTTTGGCCATACAGCTGACATGCAACATCTTATCAACTTCCTGGCTGCCCTCCATCGAATCTGACTCATCACCATTCATCTGCCACTCTTCTCCCTTCCTCCAGTACATTCGGTACTCTGCCATACGTTCTCGATGTAAAGTTGGCCTCAGATCGGTGGCTGGTCGCTGCTGGGCAGGGCGAACAAATCCAAACCAAACCAAACCAACAACCCCCTAAAACTACAACGTTTTGGGGGACACCCCCACCGCAATTGAACTTGGTTGTGTGTCGGACATGGAAAGTATGTATACAATACTTCCGTAGGAACTAATGAAAAGGAATCTTCTTGACAACGAGCTACCTTTTTGACAGTTGGAAACTTGAGTTGGGTTGAGTATTCCCTGTAATATAGGGCGGACATGAGCTTTTAGGCACCTAAAACGTTGATATTTTCCATGCCCATCGCACCCCTCTCTGAATGTTGTTGTTTATGGACGGCCCCAATATAGAAACGTATGTGTGGTATGGAAATAAGGAATAGCTGCTTTTTACTTATCAGCTTTTCAGCGACCGGCCATTGAAATCGCTCCCCAACTGGCTTCGGAGATGGAACTAGTTCTAAACAGACTGGAAAGTGCTGCCGGGGAAAAACACAGGAATGCCGGCTTCAGGCCTTTGCTGGTACATCTAACGGCTGCCTACAGTGTGCCGAACAATCGTTGCCCTCTCCGAGTAAACTGAACTAAGCATGATCGGAAAAATGAAAGTACCAATGAGTAGGGCCCGACCGGATATCCGGATCCGGCCGGATATGGCCATATCCGGATCCGGTACCGGATCCGGATATTACCTGCCGGATATGCCGGATATCAGTCACAGATGAGAAAACGTGATTTTTTACATATTTTGGACATAATATTGCATTCGACCGAATGCTTGTTAAAAATTTCTTGAGGCGATTGTAATCCATGACCCCAGTAGTTCGCATAACCCTGATTTCTGTGCAAAGGATAACACCCTCACTTTTGACAATGCTAATTTTTCACCTTGACTGAAAGTAAAAATCCGCCAGATTTTAACCGGTTTTGTGAAAAAGCTGAGCTCTTCAGGTTCTTAAGTCCATATAAAGATTGGTTAACTTGCAATATTTGGCATAGATCCGATGAAGGGGTCTTGAAATATTTACGTTAAAAATTGACATCTGAAAATACGGGTCAGTTCATTTCGGAAGGGGATAACTCCAAGCTACAGAAGGTGAGCAGGCTAGGACTTGGCCAAAACAAACTCAACAAAAATAATAATACTAATGTGATACAATGAACATCACAAAACAGCCAAGCAGACTGGATTTCTATGTTTAGGATAGTCGCCTTGTTTTTGCTAATTTTTCATTTAATTAAAAATAAAAAATCTAAAATAAAAAAACGAACTATTATTGAGGCAAGTTTATACTGTAAATCTGTACTTTACAGAGATCAAAGCGTCTCTTTTCAGTTGCAGAATGGAGATGAATGGCTTTTGAGACTCTGAACTCAACTCGCAAAGAATGGAAATCTCAACTGACATTTTTCAAATTCATAATTTTTTAGTTTATAAAACTAGGACAGGTCTACCAAAAGGTCGGCTAAGTATACCACATTAGAGAGAACAAATCTGAACATGCAAACAATAATTTAGCCAAAAGTCTGTCATGTCAACCATTTTTATCTAAAAATTACGAAATGAGCTGAACTTTCATGCCAAACTGTGTTTCCCCTTCTGTTTTTTTCCAGATGAGGTCTGTATCTGTAAAATAGGTATGCCTAATAAATGCTAAAGATTGCATAGACATTCCAACCATACTCGAAAATGCTTGGAAAGCGTCCAGTTATCAATTTCTAGCCGCGGTGATAAAATATGCAAATTTGCAAAAAATATGTACATATCTCATTTTTGCATGCATATGATATATGCAATATCACATGCATCGCAAAAACCCGATATCATCCAACCATAGTTTGAACTACAATTATTAGATGTTGTTTTGAATCAACTGTTATAGAACAAAGAAATGTATATATGTGGTTTATTGCATTCTAAAAAATATTTAAGTTGATCAATGATATCCGGCATATCCGGATCCGGATCCGGTAGAAATTTGTATCCGGTCGGGCCCTACCGATGAGTAGGACTTTTTATTGTGGTTTTATACTAATAACACAGTCAGGCACTTGACGCCGTTTCTGCTACTGGCACCGTATATCAGGGTTCATGCCGGTCAGGGGATTTAAAATTTGTCAGGGGATTTTTGGGGCTTGTCAGTGGAAATTTTTGGGCGGCACTTCATAATAAAAGTATGCATTCAGTAGGTTGTAGGAGCAGCAAGAAATAGTGGTTGTAGGACGTTTCGTCCAGACCGTTTCGTCCCCTTGCTGTGCTGTTCGTCCCGGTTGTTTCGTCCCAACCGTTTAGTCCCGGCCATTTTTTAAGCGTGACGGTTTCGTCCCGCTTAGTGTTGTTAGGCTCTTTTTTTTAAAAAAAAGGCTTTTTTTAAAAAAAAAAAGCTTTTTTTTGAAGGCCCATTTCGAAAATTTTTTATTTTATTCACAGTATGGAAATTTTGGGGGAAAATCGCTGAATTTAGCCTCAGATATACATTAGAAGTGCAGTTCTATCAATTTCCCGCCTATTCTAAGCATAAAAATAGGTTTTGAAGGGCAGCAGCCACTCTGTAAGCAATACTGCAGGTAGAATATCGACTCTCAGGTTGTAACACTATGTTTGAACCAAAGTATCAGCTTTTGCATTTAAAGTTGCTTCTGATGCATCCTTGCATCTCGTACAAGCTATATTTCATGCTATTTTGATCAGAAAAATTCCCCCCCTCAGCCGAATACCCAGCTACATGTATGGGCCCAACCACACCTCTCCAACAAACTAAACCTGTTAGTTCTATGCTCACAATGCTTTTCAAACGCGTTTTTGAAGGATACTTTTTGAAAATTTTCTCGACCTGTTTGGGTGGTAACAAATGCCATGACAGCACGTGTACACATGCATAGCACCAGTGTTTTTGGTGATATAGCTCAGATTAGTGGGAAGAATTTTTGAAAATGTCAGGGGTTTTTTTTGTGTTTGTTAGGGGCTTTGGGAATGCCCAAGAGGCACGAACCCTGATATATGGTATGAGTACCGATACCTAGGCTAGTGGCTCCATATGGTACCACTACCTTCAAATTGGTACCTGTATCGGTACATATTGAAGAGGGAAACACGTTTACCAGTGAAATAGACACAACAATGAACAAAGGAATGCAAAGGCTAAATATAAATATCTTTCATCACTCCCCCTCACAACTGTCAACTGGCCGCCGCTGTGCCTGACAATCGGAGAAACGAACTATGGGAGCTGCACCGCCTCTGTTGACTCGGCATCTTCAGTAGCAAGCGTGAAATAGACACAACAATGAACAAAGGAATGCAAAGGCTAAATATAAATATCTTTCAATATGTGGTACAACTCCATTCAGATTTCATACCATATACGGCATTGGTACCGGCACCCATGGTCATGGCTAGAGCCGATACCATATGTTTTGGTACCACCACAGGCCCGAACGATATATGGTGCCACTAGCCTAGGTACCGATACCATATTATGGTGTCGGTTCGGTACCATAAACGGCGTTAAGTGCCAGACTGAATATTTCTGAGTGTTCTTCATTACGAACAGCTTGAAGATGGACAAATGGACAAAATAGGAAGACAAAGGTGTCTACTGATCTTCAACCTGTTGGTGACGCCAGTGCATGGACCCTCAGTATTGAGTTGGTGAGTATAAGTTCACAATAAATGTCCTACCTATCGGTACTTTAATTTCCGATCATGCATGAGTTGCTCTGGGCAAGTGGCCGGCCGTTATTGTTCTGACACGCTGTATATAAAATTTTCCCAGTCTATAGCCTTGAGTTCTATAGACCCAGCAAGTATTAGACTTGGAGGAGGGTGAGAAGAATTTTTTCGATGAAGAAAACGCCCACGACGACTGGGACGACGACACAAAGTGGATCGGCTCTAGGCCGGCTCTGACTTTTGATTCGGACTTGGAAAAACGTCTGCTAGTCGATTGGAGCCAGAAAACTGAACTGGCCGACTTTCGCCGCTTCTTAAAGTTGCGTCAAAAACTGCCGGCCTTTCAGCACCGACTGGAGATATTGAAATCGGTGTTAGAATCTCAGGTGCTTAGTTTACTTATTCGACGTGCTCTCGTATGCGTATGCACACTCAGCAGATGCACCTAAAATTCATGCATATACTAGGGTTTGGTTACCCCTGCTGCAGAATTGGGCAAAGGGGTTGGCCCCATACATGTACTAGGGGGGTTGGGTGCCCGAGACAGGTTAAGGCCCCCCCCCCCGACCAAAAATGCAAGTACTAGTAGTGGCTCCAGTATCTCAGAAGTCACTAATTTTTAGCCTAAAATGCTATTTGGCAGCTTAAAATAGCGATTTTTAGCGCCTTTATACTGAAAAACGTACAAAAAACGCATTTCCAGGCGTTTTGGAGCTTTTTGAAATTTTGCCCCCCCCCTTGGGCGAAACTCCCTCAGGTCGGCCGGGAGCTGTTACAAGTTGTCGGGGTCCCTAAACTTCTAACCTTTCTAACTAAAGTCTGTTCAAAAATCTTTGGCGCTGGGTACATCCGGCAGTGTCCCGAATTTATGCGTGGTGTGAACCCCATACATGTATATATGGATCTATTCCTCTCATCAACGAGACTACTATACTGTTCTCGAAATTTGCATATTGAACTTTAGTTAGAAGCAACAAGCCTGACAAAAAAATCGAAATTTTTGTGCCGATACCAGATTCGGATTCCCCAACCTTCAGGCACCTCGAAAATACTACCATATATGGGTCTACGATCAACTTTACCAAAGTTACACTCGATTTTCTAACGCCGACAAGCGGTCAAAATTTTGCTCTCCCATAGTTAAGCACAAAAATTCATTCAAGATCGAACACATGGCGGTTTTTTCCTTCCAACCAATTTCGGCTTCACAGTTCTATATTATATCGGACATGCTGAATCGAGCGGGCACATTGGTTTTGGTCTACGACTTTGATTTTTTCTAGAAATTTGACCTCGAAGTTAGGGTGTACACCTGAATTTCAGAAAGGCATAGCCCAACGTATCTTGTGTGACCCTTTATCAAAACCCATACATGTATATATGGATCTGTTCCTCTCATCAACAAGATTACTATACTGTTCCCGAAATTTTCATATTTTACTTTACTTAGAAGAAAGGGGCCTGACAAAAAAATCGACTTTTTTGGCAAAGCGCCAATTTTTGTACCGATACCAGATTCGGATTGCTCTACCTTCAGGCATCTCGAAAATACTACCATATATGGGTCTACGATCAACTCTACCAGAGATACAGTCGATTTTCTAATGCCAACAAGACAACTACACTTTCTGAAATTCAGGTGGACACCCTAACTTCGAGGGCAAATTTCTAACAAAAATCAAAGTCGTAGAGCAAAACCAATGTGACCGCTGGATTCAGCATGTCCGAAATAATATAGAACCGTGAAGCTGAAATTAGTTGTAGGAAAAAACCCCCATGTGTTCGATCTTGAATGAATTTTTGTGCTTAACTATGGGAGAGCAAAATTTTGACCGCTTGTCGGCGTTAGAAAATCGAGTGTAACTTTGGTAGGGTTGATCGTAGACCCGTATATAGTAGTATTTTCAAAATGCCTGAAGGTTGAGGAATGCGAATCTGGTATCTTCACAAAAATTGGCGCTTTGCCAAAAAAGTAGATTTTCTTGTCAGGCCCCTTTCTTCTAAGCAAAGTACAATATGCAAATTTCGAGAACAGTATAGTAATCTCGTTGATGAGAGGAACAGATCAATATATACATCTATGAGGTTTCGACCAGGGCCACACAAGATATGTTGGGCTATGCCTTTCTGAAATTCAGGTGGACACCCTAACTTCGAGGTCAAATTTCTAGCATAAATCAAAGTCGTAGAGCAAAACCAATGTGAGCGCTGGATTCATCATGTCCGAAATAATATAGAACCGTGAAGCTGAAATTGGTTGGAAGGAAAAAACCCCCATGTGTTCGATCTTGAATGAATTATTGTGCTTAACTATGGGAGAACAAAATTTTGACTGCTTGTCGGCGTTAGAAAATCGAGTGTAACTTTGGTAGGGTTGATCCTAGACCAATATATGGTAGTATTTTCGAGATGCCTGAAGGCTGGGAAATGCGAATCTGGTATCGGCACAAAAATTGGCGCTTTGCCAAAAAAGTCGATTTTTTTGTCAGGCTTGTTGCTTCTAACTAAAGTTCAATATACAAATTTCGAGAACAGTATAGTAGTCTCGTTGATCAGAGGAACAGATCCATATATACATGTATGGGGTTCACACCAGGCATAAATTCGGGACACTGCCGGATCTACCCAGCGCCAAAGATTTTTGAACAGACTTTAGGTCGCTTATTTTTTGACAGACTTTAGTCAGAAAATTTTCTTGGGTCGGTTCCGATTGTCTGCGAGGTGGGCCAGATGAATGATACGATGTGCACTTGTTTTCAGGTGACCATAGTGAGTGGCGAGACCGGTAGCGGCAAATCGACACAGGTTCCACAATTTATACTAGACGATGCGCTGCAACGGGGCCGCGCGTCCTGCACCTACATCGTGGTAACGCAGCCGCGCCGCATCAGCGCTATTTCGCTGGCTGAGCGCGTCAGCGACGAACGCGCCGAGAGTTTGGGCGAAAGTGTTGGCTACCAGGTATACGGTAGAAACCACGGAGAGCATACGATTTTCCGTCAACCGCCCAATCTCACAAACCGACCTGCGCTAAGGTTCACACCTACGAAATAAGAAATAGCCACGAAATAAGAGTTGCGCAGTGCTAAACTTTTTTCATCTAAAATAAGAGTTTTCTTTCACTTTAAGCGTATAGCATATCATAATATAGTCTGATACGACCGTCTGTTTGTTTGTTTGTTGTTGCCGGGAACAATAGACGGCCACTTCTTCAAGCCGGAAAAGTCGGGCGACCGACCCTTCTGCACCACTGGGTCCATTTGTCGCACAGTCGAGATGTGGGTGGCCCGGCTGCACATTAAACCATCAGCTCTAGGCATCATCAGTGGCAGATGGGCAAAGTCCCAATGGACATCCGGGACGGTTTAGTGCCGACAGTCCAAGCCTGAGTCGGAGGCCAACAACCACGTAGCCAACAGGAACAAGGCTACGTGCCCGGAATGAGGCGTTACCATTTTGGGACTGGCCCCGTTGCACCTGGGACTGTTTATAGTCCACTCAGCATTGGCCCCGTAGGGTATACTGAGCTGTCCCGGAGGCGGTAACGTTGCAACGGATACGACCGTCTAAAGACGAAAAGCGGTCAGAAACCTATAAGCACTGCCTATACACGTACAGGTTTTTTCAGCAGTTGACTGCTGTTTTACATAGAAATTATGCAATTATAGTTTCAAGGCATTTATGGCCTGTTCACTGCTTTTCGGATTGGATAGACCCGTTCTTGACTGTGCGACTTGCAGTTGACTGCTTATGTTCAAAGAACCTACTAAAAATGCGATAAATGCGTACTGTCATTTGAGTGTTTTTGGTGTTCCGCCTGTCTACTATGACCATAAATCGCTTAGTTTCCAAAAATTGCTAAGATGAAATGATTTCTGACGCTTACTATACATTGCAGCTGATTTTTTCTGTGCTGATTTCTTATTTCGTAGTGTGAACGCTCCGCTTATTTCATATTTCCTATTGCAGACGCCTTATTTCTTTTTTCTTATTTCGTAGTGTGAACCGGGCGTAAGCCTTATGCAGGTCACGGAAATTGGGCGCCTTTCGGGGCCCAGCAGCAATTGGGTCACGGAACGTCCCATCCTTAAACACAGCCAGGCCTCAAACTAATTTCCGTGTCTCGCGGAAAATCGTATGCTTTCCGTGGAGGTTTGTACTGGCGACTGGCGTTGCGAGTGGAGACACTTTAGAATCGAATTCTACAGTTCACTCATTTTAAGCGTTGCGCCAAATTAGTGTTAAGAGCATACATGTTCATCCGCCGAAGGGGGGTTGGGGGGGTCTGGCGCCGGCCGGGGGGCTCTGAGCCAAAATTTTGGGAGGGGGGTCGGACACTAAAAAACGCTCAAAAATCGAAAAAATCGCAATTTTTTGGCTAAAAATCGCCAAAAATCGCTAATTTGGGCTGAAATACAGCTAAAAAGTGCTGTTTTGCAGGCGATTTTGGCAATTTTGTGTCTGACATTGTAAAAAATTGTAAAAATTTGCTCAAAAATTACTTGCCAGAAAAATCGGAGCGGGGGGATCGGCGAAATCGTCTCGGGGGGGGGGGCTGTCCCCATCCGGGGGGTCTGGCCTAAGTCGGGTGGGGGCTGTCCCCATCCGGGGGGTCTGGCCTAAGTCGGGTGGGGGCAGACCCCCCATACCCCCTGTTACATGTATGGTTAAGAGTAATCGGAGCATAGATTAGGATTTACCCCAGACCGAAGCTCGACCTTGTGAGGGTCCCAGAAAAATGTCCAAAAAACGCCTATTTTGCCTAAAAAAAGCGAAAATTTTCTCCCTCCAGGAGGGGTGGAGGACATGGCCGGCCGAGGGGGTATGGGCCAGCGAGGGGGTATGAGCCCCTTACCCCCGGCCCCTGTATGCATGAGGCCCAAGTGGCTCCGAGAGGCCAGCTAAAAAGTTATTCGCAAAAGACCGCCAGGTAGCTTATTTTTTGAACGGGCTTGTATTTTCGGGTCGGGCTCTGGGCCTAAACTGTCTGGGGGCAGTGAGTGGGGGTGTGGTTTCCAGCTTGGGCTAACTCCTGTTGTACATGAATGAGAAGACCCGTAATTAGTTTTCTTTCTTATCTAAAATAAAAAATCTAGCTATAATGTTACTGTTGTTACTTGTCGGGTTTGTTAATAAGAGGCTGAAAAACAGAATCTTGTTATTATTATTTGCTCAGATCCGTCACGAACCGCGACGGCCGCGCCCGCACGGCTCAATTCTCTACTGCACCAATGGCATCTTACTGCGCTGGCTGCAAGGAGAGCCTAGTCTGCGTGCCGTCTCACACGTCATCTTGGACGAGGTGCACGAACGGGACCTCTTCTCCGACTTCCTGCTCATTCTCCTATGCGACCTTCTGCCCGCTCGTCCGGACCTCAAGCTGGTACTGATGTCTGCCACCATCAACGCTCACCTATTCGCCGACTATTTTGGAATGGACCGGGGCAGTGTTGTAGAGATACCGGGCCGACTGTTCCCGGTTAGAGCGGCTTTTCTGCCGGAGCTAATCGAACGCACGCACTACCGACCAATGACGCAACAGCAAGGCAGTAGTAATAGCCAATGGCTGCCGAGGGGCGGAGCTAAGAGAAGAGAGGCGATGGAGGAGAAGGCGAGGAGAGAGGAGTATTTGAGTGGACTGAAGTGTGAAAGAAGTACAATTGAGATTCTGAAGCAGTGGGACGAACGGAAGCTGGATTTGGACTTTATAGTACATCTCACTGCCTGGATATGCGATCGGTTTGATGAAGATGATGGTAAGTAGCCTTCAATCTACTGAAACTCCTAATAATAATAATTGCTGAGACCTGGGAGACTAATTAATTTTTCGAATTTTCCTCGCCCTCATTGGACAGCAGCTCGACCGGGTCCTTTTCGAACTACTGAAACTGTTAATGTCATACTCAGAGTAGCCATATATGTAACAGCTCCGGGCCGACCTGGGGGTAGGGGTGCTTTCCTCAGGTGGGGGTTGAAGGGGGTCGTTTCGCCCAGAGGGCGTCCCAAAATTAGTGATTTCTGAGCCAGTTTGTTAGTACTGGAGCCACTACTAAAGTCCTTGCCAAACAAGACGGTTCTTCAAAATGAGTGTATAAAACTTTAGATAGTTTGATCGTTTTGAAGATCCTCTCAGTTTTAAAGGCAGAGACAGATTTTTTTGGAAATTTTTTACAAAATTAGACCGGCAGCAGAGGAAAACGTCAGTCAACTTTTATTTGAAGAAAGTGGGTGTGCAATTCTTTCAAATGCAGTTTTCTCTTTCAAGCAAGTCTTGCTGACAGTAGCTCTTCAGATAATTCTTTCAGATGATTCTCTTGCTTCTGTGTACTGTACTGTAGCCCCTACCATTCCAAATAGTTCTGACACGTTAGGCAAATTATTCAAAAAACTGCTTTCCCTTCTAAAAGAATTCTGGCACCCTTTAGGCAAATTCCTAAAAAAACAGCTTTCCCTTCCAATCCGAACAATTCTGCCACTCTTTAGGCAAACCTTTCAAAGCAGCTTTACCTTCCAAGGAATTCTGACATTCGTTTGGGAAATCTCTCAAAAACAGGAATTTTCCCTTCCAATCCAAAGAATTCTGGCACTTTTAGGCAAGTCTTTCAAAAAGCACCTTTCGCTTCGAAAGAATTCTGGCAATCTTTAGGCAAATCTTTCAAAAAGCAGCTTTCGCTTCCAAATAATTCTGGCACTCTTTAGGCAAATCTTTCAAAAAGCAGCTTTCGCTTCCAAAGAATTCTGGGACTCTTTAGGCAAATCTTTCAAAAAGCAGCTTTCGCTTCCAAAGAATTCTGGCACTCTTTAGGCAAATCTTTAAAAAGCAGCTTTCCTTTCCAAAGAATTTTGGCACTCTTTAGGCAAATCTTTCAAAAAGCAGCTTTCGCTACTTTCGCTTTTTTTTTTACTAAGGTTACTGTATTTTGAGGCCCCGACGAAAAAATTGTTATTTTTTGCTATTTAGGTGTTCATGTTGCAGGGGAAAGCTGGATAAAGTAGGTAATCAAACTTATGAGTTTGTATATTCGTTCCAGGACCACAATATACAGTAATCAGTAACATACGCTATGCCCTGAATGAATTCGTTGATGTCATAAACGTATAGTGTTTGTCAATTCATCGAATTCATTCAGGGCATAGCGTATATTACTGATTACTGTATATTGTGGTCCTGGAACGAATATACAAACTCATAAGTTTGATTACCTACTTTATCCAGCTTTCCCCTGCAACATGAACACCCAAATAGCAAAAAATAACAATTTTCTCGTCGGGACCTCAAAATACAGTAACCCAGCAATGATCGTTATGTCAGAAATAGATTCCCCACCCCTGAAAACCTATATTGTCTACTTCATAGAGCGTTTCCTTGCACCAGGCATGCATAAACGCAAAATAGCATTTTTCGTGTCGGGACCTCAAAATACAGTATCCCAGTGATTATAGTTATGTCAGCAATGGATTCCCTGACCATGAAAACCCTTAGTTCCTACTCTATAGGGCATTTCTTTGCCGCAGAAACCATGTAATTTCACAAAATGCAGTTTTCGTTCCAGGACCACACACTACAGTATCCGAATGGCCTCAGAATGGACTGAAATCGATTCAAAACACTGTAAAGTACATTTTTAACCACAGTGGAGGACTTAAACTACTACATACTAGCAGAGAAAAATTCAAATGACCTAAAGTTGAAAATATCGGGATTACGGTATCAGGGTCAATTTTTCAGGGTTCTTATGTGTCTCAATCGACGTAAAACTAAATTTTACAGCATATATGTGAATTTCAGCCTGATCGGCACAGTTGGTCCAGAGTTATTCCAATCCCGCCCCCAGAAAAGTGAAAATCGCCAAAAATGGCCATTTTTAGCATTTTCGGCCAACTTTGATGGTGTATAACTCTGGAACCGTTCCACCTAGAAGAAATATGAATATATTTTTGAAATTCCCGAGGTCTGTAGATTATAATACACTGAAGAACTCGCGTTCATCCCCACTACAGGAAAAGCTACTTTTTTTCCGTTGCGCAGATTAGCATTACCATGGCGCGTTGCGCAGATTAGGTTGCACCAGAGTACCGAGCTCGAGCCACTCTACAACTTTTGTTATGAGGCAAAAAGCGTTCCGATGCACCCATAAGGAGTTATTCGCAAAAAACCGCCAGTCCGCTCTTTTTTGGCAACGACTATAGTACTTGTATTTTTGGGTTGGGGGTCCCTTAACCTGTCTCGACGGGGTGAGGGGGCGTTTGGTCTTTCCAGCAGGGGGTAACCCCCAAACCCCCTAGTACATGTATGATAATAGCTTTTATATGTGCTAGACTAGTACAGACAGCCTTTGGAAGTGGCATTATTACCTACTACAGTCTGGCACTTTTACGCCGCCACTATCGGTACCATAATATAAGGTGACGGTACCATGGTACCACGAGCCAAAGTACCGGTACCATAAACGGCGTTAAGTGCCTGACTGTATTAAAAGCAATATCTTACTAAGGTTCAAGTTTCTTATTCCTTATTCCATAGTGTGAACGCGTCTGGAATAAGACGTTATTCCTTACACCTTATCCTAGGAAAAGTCAGGCAATTTTAGTAATATCGTTAGGAAAAGCCTATTGCATGAACCCTGGTATTCACTCTCTAATCGCTAGCGACGTGTGTTTACTCAGGTGATTAGGTAAGCGTTGCTTTTAGGCATCCTTATTTTCGTGCCCGGCTGGAACAACATTCGCGACGTGATTCAAAAGCTGCAGGAGCAGCGGAGATTCAGAGACTCCGAGCGCTTTCGTATTCTTCCGCTGCACAGTTTGCTGCCGAGCGGCGACCAACGACGGGTTACTTTCTCTCTAATTAAACCAGGGCTGTTGGGTTGGTTTTTTTCCTCGGTTTTTTTCGTTTTTTTCCGAAAAAAAACCGGTTTTTTCCTAGGGGCTCGGAAAAAAACTAAAATGCGGAAAAAAACTCAAGTAAGTTTTTAAAGGAAATAGACGCAATAACTGGTTAAATTCGCTTCCAACGCTTTGAATTTACGTTAATAGAAGCCTTACAAGCATTTCCATGGCATAACTTAGCTGTTTTTCGCAAAAAATACCGGTACCATTTTCAGGCAACTTTTATTATTGTATTTTTGATGTTTTAAAATCAAATTACTACACTAAAACATGAAATTAGTGCATTTTAATATAAGACTCACGCTATTTCGTTGAATTCTGCAATAAAAAGCGATTGTTAAAAAAATTTTTCTGTCATTTCGGAAAATAACTTTTGGAAAAAAACCAGGAAAAAACCGGAAAAAAACCGGCTTGAGTTTTTTCCGGAAAACAAACTGCCCTGAATTAAACTAATTAGCAAAATTATGCTGTTCCTTTTGATTGCAGGTGTTTGCGCGTCCACCGCCCGGCTGTCGCAAGATAGTGGTAGCCACGAACATTGCCGAAACGTCTATAACCGTTGAAGATATAGTGCACGTCATTGACTGCGGCAAGGTTAAGATGAAGAACTACGACCTGGAAACCGGAGTCGCTACTTTACAGTCAGTCTTCTAACTGCTGTTTTGTAAAACACCCCATTTTAAAACTTGCGGTGCCTCAATTTTAGCCGCTCACTTAACATTTGCTCTGTGTTGACGAAATGTTGGCGACGGAGAGAAAAGAAAAACGGAAGCAAAACATTTCAGATATATGCCACTGAATATTTTTATTATTTATTTATAGAATGCCCGCCCCGAAAACAAAAATAGATTAGTACAAAAATACAAGTACAAATAGCGGCTCCAGTACTAACAAACTGACTCAGAAATCACTAATTTTTAGCTTAAAATTTGCATGAAAAGCCTTGGGAAACCGAATTTGGCCTTTCCACTGCTGATATTTAAGGTGAATTTTGCGAGAAAATCAGCTTTGGTGCCGAAGAGAGGGGGCAAGCAGGGCCATCTCAGGGATCTGGCTGATATTTATATCTATTAAAATAGAGCACAGTCGAATACCAACGGTGCATGCCCGGCCACCAGCAACCCCCTAGAACCGGAGCTACACCCCCTCAAAGTTGGGTCGGCAGCAATTTTCGGGCTCATATTAATAGCTCTGACACCCTCCATTCAAACGATCACCCTTCATTCGTTTCTTAAGCTAGGATCCCGACTCGCATATGGTTTTGTAGCTGGTCCAATGACCTTTCATTTTCTGGCACTCCCGTTTCCAGATCGTAGCTGATTGCCGAGATATTCGCCGAAAACTGCGAAATTTCCACAAAATGCCACTCCGTTTTTTTTCGAAAAATCTGTATAGCTTTTTGTGCAAAGGCCCTGCCAAGCTAATGTTTTAACAAAAGTTAGGCATGAGTTGGCCAAACAAAATGAGCGCCCCAAAGTGTGCGGTTTGGGGAGGGGGGGTGTTTTGGCCCCTCAAAGGTGTTCGAAAAAATTTTTTTCTGCAAAGCTTAGTTGATAGCATACTGTTACAGTCATGTCTCGTTAATCCGGACCTCGTTAATCCGGATATTCGCCTTCCGGACAAGATTAGGCCAGCCATTTCCCTTATATGACTCGTTAATCCGGAGAACGGAAGAAGATTTGGGGTCCAAGATTTTATTATGAAAAGGTATTTTTTACTCGGATTGGGTTAATTTAGACAAAACCCATGCGCTTTTTTTAATTCAGGGGTGAATTTTCAATTGAATAATGCTTTTCTTTGAGTCAGAATGCGATTATTTTTGCCTTTTTAGGAACTATAATCAGCTGAAATAAGTTTTTGGGTTATAATTAGGAGGTACAGCTGCAGAATCTGATATGCAACTAACAAAAAGCTGTCATTTAGACCTTTGACCTGAAAAAGAGTGTTTTAGCTTTGATTCGTTAATCCGGAAATTCGCTAATCCGGACAAAATTGGCCGGTCCCAACTTGTCCGGATTAACGAGACATGACTGTATATGCAGTTTTGTGTGCTGAGTTCGAAAATGCATTCAGTTCAGCTAGATTCGCTCTGGATCGGGAGAAATTGGCGTCCAAAATTGAGACCAACCCTTTTTCTTGACTGGCACTACTCGCTAGTATGACCATTAACCGCGGTGCATAGTTTTTTTTTGCTGCTGATTCCGAAAATAACTTTATTTTTGCTCTACGTTGCCCACTTTTGAAGATATCGGCATTTTTATGATTTGGGAGGAAAACGGCTGCACTTGCTATAACATGCTCGTTTGAAGTGTGACTCAATTCAGTCGCATCTAGGGTACAGAGCCATAAAAATTTATATCTATCACCTAATGCAGTTTTTGCCGCTGATTACGAAAATGACATCTGTTTTTCAATCTGACTGCTCCTGAGCTACTTATGTAACTTTTATGCCCTGGTACTCAGACAATATGTTATCTGTCAAATCTGGACCTAAAATGGCATCTATCTGGTGCAGTTTTTTCCGCTGATTCAGAATATCATCATATTTTTGCGCTGCGGCTACCCGGTCGCAAGTTATGGACCTCCAAAGCTTTATTAAGAAACATGCCATGAGAAGCCGTAATCCTGAAATAAGTGTTGAGCATTCATGCATTTCTGAAATGAACCTTTTTTCAGTCAATAGTGTACCCGACCTATTTTGACCCGCTGAGTTCAAAAATTGTTTTTGTTTTCATCTATAGTTACTCCTTTTTGGAGATATATGAGTATTAATGAAATTTTGTTTGATCAGTAGTATCTCAAAATTGAACAGCAGTAGAGAAAAACAAAGGTCATTTTTGAACTCAGCAGGTCAAAATAGGTCGGGTACACTATTGACTGACAAAAGGTTCCTTTCAGAAATGCATGAATGCTGGACATTTATTTCAGGATTACGGCTTGTCACGGCATGTTTCTTAATGAAACTTCGGAGGTCGATAACTTGCGACCGAGTGGCCGTAGCGCAAAAATATGATGATATTCTGAATAAGCGGAAAAAACTGCACCAGATAGATACTATATTAGGTCCAGATTTGACAGATAACTTATTGTCTGAGTACCAGGGCATAAAACTTACATAGGTAGCTCAGGAGCAGTCAGATTGAAAAATAGATGTCATTTTCGTAATCAGCGGCAAAAACTGCATTAGGTGATATAAATTTTTATGGCTCTGTACCCTAGGTGCGACTGAATTGATTCACATTTCAAACGAGCATGTTATAGCAAGTGCAGCCGTTTTCTTCCCAAATCATAAAAATGCCGGTATCTTCAAAAGTAGGCAACGTAGAGCAAAAATAAAGTTATTTTCGGAATCAGCAGCAAAAACTACATAAGAAAAACTGCATTGCACCGCGGTTAATGGTCATACTAGCGAGTAGTGCCAGTCAAGAAAAAGGGTTGGTCTCATACATGTAACAGGGGGGGTCTGGGGGGGTCTGCCCCCCACCCGACTTAGGCCAGACCCCCCCGATGGGGACCCCCCCCGCCCCCGAGACGATTTTCACAGACCCCCCCCTCCAATTTTTCTGGCAAGTAAATTTTCGAGCAACTTTTTGCAATTTTTTACAATTTTACACACAAAAATTGCCAAAATCGCCTGCAAAACAGCACTTTTTAGCTGTATTTCAGCCCAAATTAGCGATTTTTGGCAATTTTTAGTCAAAAATTGCGATTTTTTTCGATTTTTGAGCGTTTTTTAGTGCCCACCCCCCTCCCCCAAAATTTTGGCTCAGACCCCCCCCGGCCGGCGCCAGACCCCCCCCCCCCCCCTCCCCCATCGGCGGATGACCTGTTACATGTATGGTTGGTCTCAACTTTGGACGCCAATTTCTCCCGATCCAGAGCGAATCTAGCTAAACTGAATGAATTTTCGAACTCAGCAGACAAAACTGCATATAACAGTATATAACGGCACAAAAAGTTATAAAGATTTTTCGAAAAAAAACGGAGTGGCATTTTGTGGAAATTTCGCAGTTTTCGGCGAATATCTCGGTAACCAGCTACGATCTGGAAACGGGAGTACCAGAAAATGATAGGTCATTGGACCAGCTACAAAACCATATGCGAGTCGGGATCCTAGCTTAAGAAACGAATGAAGGGTGATCGTTTGAATGGAGGGTGTCAGAGCTATTAAAATGAGCCCGAAAATTGCTGCCGACCCAACTTTGATGGGGTGTAGCTCCGGTTCTAGGGGGTTGCTGGTGGCCGGGCATGCACCGTTGGTATTCTACTGTGCTCTATTTTAATAGATATAAATATCAGCCAGATCCCTGAGGTTGCCCTGCTTGCCCCCTCTCTTCGGCACCAAAACTGACTTTCTCGCAAAATGCATCTTAAGAGGCCCTCCGACGAGTGGAGGCGTCCCCGCCACGGAGGGGGGAGTAAGGCAGGCTTGGTTTGCCCTGCACGCCAAAGCTGCTTTACTGCTAACGCCCACTCACACTTTCGACTAAACCATTCATACTCACTCTTTCTTCCAAAATCTTCACTCTATTATTATCTTGCTCATAGCTCAGGATCTGATCAAAGCCACTGGGGACTTACCTTCCCGGGTATGTGGTGTGCAGTCACCTTCTGCATAAACTGTCCCAGCAACCTCGCAAGGGTCGCTGAAGACCCTTTCAACGTTCGCATTATTGATGTATGGTATAGAGTGCTGAAGATCTTGAAGCCACACTTGCTTTATCACTTCCTGAGTGTGTGAGCCCTTTACCCCACCTAACTTTCTCTTACAGCTCCATGCTGCTTCTTTTCTGCATATTCTCAGCTGCAAGTGTTACAACCTTTGATGCCGGACTGCCGAGCTGCGCTATCAACTCAGCGACTAGATCACTGATGTGGTTTTTCTCTCAGCCATTCGCCGGCCTGATCACCACAACCACAGCTTCGATCGCTCTCTATAACGCTTTTCAGCCCCGATTCTCACCATCCGATGATCCAATTGTGGTCTGGTTCCAGTAATGAAGTTGGTTTCACCACCGATGCTACCCCACTTGCTCCAGTTGGTTGAGACGTCAGGGACTACCAGATGGACAAGCTCTCGTTCCAAGCCACTTTACAGCTCCTTCCTATTCCTACCCCACCCTCTACTAACTTCTTTCCCTTATCAAGATGTGAGAAACATCTTTTCGTAGGTAACGTCCCACTCTGCCATACAAAAAGGTGCGTCTGTTGGCCTGATATCATCAACAGCTAATCGCTGATGGCCAGGGCGAGAAATTAAAAAAATATTTAAGACAAGTTCGTGTTTTTGAAAGCACTTTTTACGGTGTTTTGCTTGTTTTTAGCTCTAAAACGCTATTTGGCAGCTTAAAACGCTTAGCGATTTTTAACCTCCTTACTAGTGACTGTGACAACGCAAACGTTGCGATTACGCTGTAAGCATAGACACAACATCATACCGTATTAGCGTATCGGATACGGCATGAGACAAAGGTGCTAAAAACTCATTTCCAGGCGTTTTGGAGCTTTTTGAAATTTGGGAGCCCTCTGGGCGAAACCCCTCGCCCCCACTTGACTTAACCTTGTGTCGCCTGAAAAGGACAGTCTGTTTGTTCTACTTTGTGTGTATTGCAGAGCCGAGTGGAACTCTCTAAGCAACGTAGAGCAACGCAGAGGACGCGCCGGTCGTGTCCGAGAGGGTTACTGCTACCATTTGTTCGATGAGTACAGAAGAGACTGCATGCAGCGCTTCCACCAGCCGGAAATGCTGCGCATCCGACTAGAGTCGCTCTGTCTACAGGTGAAGCTGATGCGTCTGGGAATGGTGGCCGAGTTTCTGGCCAAGGCGCCCAATCCGCCGTCGGCTCAGGCGTTGCAGTACGTTCTTGGTCTCAATTAATAGTACTGCTCTTATTTTTCGTTGGCAAACCGACATTTTTTACAGTCAGGCACTTAACGCCGTTTATCGTGCCAACAGCACATGGTGCCGGAACCTAGGCTAGTGGCAGTCACCCATGGCACCCCTATGTTCGGGGCCTGCATATATAACATGGCCATGGCTGCCGATACCATATATGGTACGAAATCTGAACAGAGTGGTGCCAGGTGCCGGTACCAATGCGAAGGTACTGGTACTATATATGGCGCCACTCTGTTCAGATTTCGTACCATATATGGTATCGGCACCCATGGCCATGGGTATGGGTACATGACATGACACCACCCGAAGCCGCAAACCTGTGGGTACCATATTATATGGTAACGGTACCATGAACGCGTTAAGTGCCTGACTGTGGTGGTATGCGAACGAAGACATAGATTCGGAAACGGTTACGGTAGTTGGCCGATTTAGGCAGTCGTTGGAGGAGTTGGTGGCTCTGGGAGCGCTGGAGCCGCAGTCTGAGAGTTTGACCCCGCTTGGTTGGCACATTGCCAGACTGCCGATCGACCCCCACTGTGCGAAGATGGTTATCTATTCTACCTTCTTTTCGTGCGTAGACCCAATGCTCACCATAGCCGCTTGTCTTGACTTCAAGGTATTTTTCAGTTGTTGAAACCATTGGCGTATCCATGCTTTTGCAAGGGCTGTAAAATTTGAAAGTGTCTGGTTGAGCCGTCGCTGCCTAACCAGGGTGAGAAAATTTAGCAAAACTTCCCTTCACAACGCGTTTAAAAAGTATTTTGAGCATAAATTAACAGAAATGACAAGTTTTTGTAGTTCAAAGTGGCCTGGTTGGGCTTCTGCCGTGCTTCTAAACTTCAGTATAACGCAATTCACTGTTGTAGCGCAGGAGGCTGCGCCATCTTCTTTGCAACTTCTCAAGCTACACAATCGTGCAAATGCAATACGCTAACACTTGCCAATTAACTCGAACAAATCAGCGCAAGGTCACTTTTTTTAATACAGGACTTTGTGCGTTTAAACTTTTGTGCCCCACTCCACTGTATGTTTGTGGTAACCACTACAGCTCTCACATCTCTTTGATGAAAGAGTCTGCCATTTTGCTCTTTTGGCAACCCGACCCTGCTCAGGAATGCTGAAATCGCACAAAATCATGCAAAATCCGTTGTTTTTCGTTGAAATACCGCTTTCAGTCCGATTCTCACTTCTTTTTGCTTGATCAGCAAGATAATCAGATTAATCCACATGTTAATCATGATAATCAGCCACAACCAACGCCCATAAGTGATGACAATTCGTTCCCGTTGCCACAAAACCATTAAAAATGCAGCCATATACGGCAGGCAATAACAACAAAATGGAAACGCACAACTAATGTTCAAACTGACCACCAACTTGTGTTGTCTTCTGATCTCAGCTGCCTTGGCTGAACGAGCCAACGTCTGTGTGACATTGGCCAGATGGCACTTGTGCCATATCGTGAGAAAGATATATAAGAACACGCTGGCTAGAGAGCTCAAGAAGGATGCTTGCATTCCAATGGCAAAATCGAAGGGAGTTAGCGCCTCTGGTGTGCCACACCATGTGCTCACATCTTGCGAAGTGCTCTAAACAATCGTTTCTTGAAGCACTGGAAGCTGTACTGGTAAAGCTGTACTTGCTTTCAATGATCTGTAGGCATACATGGGCCGGAAAAATCCGGAGGGGAGTAGCGGGGGTTGGAGACCTCGGGGGGAGTCCCCCCGGAAAAAGGCCAAAAAACGCCTATTTTGCCTTAAATAAGCGAAAAATTTCTATCTCCGGGAGGGGGTGGGTGGGGGAGGGAGGGGTATGGCCGGCCGAGGGGGAGGGGTATACCCCGCTTAACCCCCCCGGCCCATGTATGTCTGTAGGCAGAGAGTGCAAGCAAAAGACTGGACACTGTGTAAGAAAATGCGACCATGCACGAGCCATACAGTTCTCCGAAACCGATGTACATGAGAGGGTTTATGACTACCAATAATCGGTCTATACTGACAATCAGCAGACTTAGACTGCTGCAAGGCCGTGACCAGGTCCATATCAGGTTGTAAGCTTTGATAAAGCAGTTTTGCCGACTTGTTGGCACTATCAGTGCTGGATTCAGTGTATAACAAAGCCATTGATAGCCTAAACTGTTCAGGGATTCGGTTTTGACCTTTTAGGTTATAACTCCATTTTTTTAGTCTAAGAGTTTTGCAGCACTTATAATGGTCTCGACTTTCTTCTCATACAATCATGCTGGACTACTATGACATATAGACAAGATATATCGGCTTGAGGGGCTTACTTTTTTAAATACACTGAAAGATGGCTAAAACAATCAATTTTGACAACCAAAAAGGCTTCTTTTCTGTCAAGTTTACACAAATCAGGCCTGACATTTTCACACATAATAGCAGAATGTAAACTTTGAAGTAATTGTGTTGTACAATGATCTAACTGAACGAGAAATTGAACCACCTGCAGACACACTGGCCCAACCTCCCAGACAGTCCGTAAAGGCAAGGCCAAGAAGAATAATGAATTTTTTCTGTGTGCGCAATGCTTGGTGCCACGTAATCGTGACAATAAGCAGACAGTTACATACGACCAGTAGTAGCCCCTCACCGATGTACAAAGAATAACGCACTACAGCAGTGGCCACAGCCGCACTGCTGTTTATCTCATACATGTAGGAGGGGGGGGGGGGGTTTGGGGGGGTTTAGCCCCCCCAGGCCCGATTTTCGGCAAACCCCCCCCCCAGCCGAATTCTGGGGGGGGGGTTTCTGAAACCCTATTTTGGGTTACAAACTGCTAAAATTCAGGGTTTCAAGACTTATATACCGTAATTTAGCATTTCAAAAGCCCTAAATAGGGTTCCGGAACCCTATTTAGGGTTTCACAGAGACTAAACAGGGTTTCTGAAACCCTAAATAGGGTTCCGGGACCCTAATTTGGGTTTCAAAAGCCCTAAATAGGGTTCCGGAACCCTAATTTGGGTTTCACAGAGACTAAACAGGGTTTCTGAAACCCTAAATAGGGTTCCGGGACCCTAATTTGGGTTTCAAAAGCCCTAAATAGGGTTCCGAAACCCTAATTTGGGTCTCAAAAACCCTAAACAGGGTTTCAGTGCCCTAATTTTTGTTTCAAAATCTCTAAATAGGGTTCCAGATATGCATTTTAGCTGTATTCTGTCGAGTAAAATAGAGCTTTTTTGCATGTTTTAAAGCAAAAACATGTTTTTTGCACGTTTTTAATAAAAAATAGGATTTTCTGCACATTTTAAACCAATAAATAGGGTTTTAAAGGGAATTTTTGCACTTCTGACAGGATTTTTACCCGATTGTTAGTCCTCAAAACCCTGTTTTGAGCCCAAAAAAAGGTCGCTAAAACCCACTTTTGGACACCAAAAAAAGGTCGCTGAAACCCCCTTTGGAAATAGTGCTGAAACCCTATTTTGGATCTGGAAAAAACCCCCCCCCAGCCGAAAACCCAGCTACATGTATGGTTCATCTTAGTCATACTACGTGTTTTTACAGAGTCAGTAAGTGATAATAATTAATTAGGCACTAGAGACAGCCTGTCTGGTAATAAGGATATTGTCAAGGTCCATTCAATACAGTTTGAATCCTCTTAATTAGTATGCGCGCAACAGATGGACACCGCCAACTATTTACAGCTATTACGGAGCTTCCTTGTACTATCCAATCCACACTATTTACTGTTTCTTCAAATTGATAGTTCAGAGACTGGCCGAGCTCAGAGATAAAAAACTTCGCTTGATTCAGTCAGGCACTTACGCCGTTTATGGTACTGACACCATATAGAGGTACCGCTACCTAGGCTAATGGCACCATATATGGTACCCCTACCTTCGCATTGGTACCAGTACCGGTCCGGTACCATATATGATATCACTCTGTTCAGATTTCGTACCATATACGGTACCACCACAGTCCCCAAGCGTGGGTTAGTTACCGTATTTGGTACCGGCACCATACATTGTATATGGTGTCGGCACCATAACCGGCGTTAAGTGCCCAACTGTTATTGGCATTTGAGACTGTAGTCAGCTCCACCTTTGCTTCCTGGAACTTTGAGGAATGCGCATTCGGGCACAGCAAAATAGCTCGCAGAAAAACTCACACATTTAATTTCACAGTCAGGCACTTAACGACGTTTTTGGGGACAACCTTCAGAAATGAAAGGGGACAATTGCTCTGAGGAAACATCCACGACAAAAATTTTCATCAGTTGTCCTTCAAAAACGCATTTAAACGGTAGGCTGAGTTAGAATTTAATAAATTTTAACAGTTTTAGCAGTTTGAAGAGCCCAAAACCGATTTTTATTGATTAACTTAGTATATTGTCCCCAAACAAATGTGCAGTTCCGAGTCACTTCCCTTTGAGGGACATCCCCTCGTCACTTGTATCGTACTGGAGCTTTTGCTCCGTGGTCTGCTCCAAAGCGATATGGTAGTGGCATCATATATGCTACCCCTACCTTGCTGTTACCGTATATGGTGCCACTGCCAGCAGTATAAAACGTGTCAAGTATCTGTTTGAGGACGTATTCGTGCAGCCACTGGGCAAGGAGCGAGCCGTAGACGCACGAAAGCAGTATTTGTGCGAGGAATTGCTGCCCGAGGGTTATCTTCACAGTGACCATCTGCTCTGGGCTCAAGCAGTGAAGCAGTTCGAGAATCTGATCGTCCAATCAGGAACGAGTCGAGCCAACAGTTGGGCCTATGACAACTTCATCAGCTCCAGCACAATTCGAATGGTGCAGCAGACCAAACAGCAGCTAGCCGAGTTGCTTCACAAGGCTGGCTTTCTCAGCTCCTCCGTCTACTGGGCTGACCACTGCAACAGATACGCCAACTCACCCGAGATTCTCCAGGCAGTACTGTGTGCCGGCTTGTACCCAAGGGTAAAAGTCAGTAGAGAGTAAGCTTGCACCTTTCACTTGTCTGTGCAGGTGGCTCATTCACTGGTCCGCGGCACTGGAGGCCCTTCTAAGCCAGGACATCGATTGCGACTGTGCACCAAGCATTGGAAGAGAGTGGAGATTCATCCCAAGTCGGTCAACTGCAAGAAGACTGCGTTCGCTACCAGATACCTCTGCTATTACCAGGTCAGTGCTGCCTATTTGTTAACCAAGTGACCTGTAAAACTACTCGGAAGCGTGGGACGGTCAACAGACAACAAAGCCTAAGACGCCCTACACTACCACCTGTAACAGTAAGAGACAAGCCTGTGGCTGCAAGGTGGAGCGACGTACCAGAGCAGCACCGGTAGAAACAAACGATTTTCCGTTCAGCTCACTCATTTCCTTTACAAAACTAAGCAAAATATGCCGGTACCGTTTTGAGGCAACTTTCATTAATGTAATTTTGGTGTTTTAAAACCAAATTTACTACTCTAAAACATGAAATGAGTTCATTTGGTAATTAAACTCACGTTTAATTCTCTAATAATAAGCGATTGCTAACATTTTTGCTGTCATTCCAGAAAATAACTTTTGGAAAAAAACAAGAAAAACCGGCTTGAGTTTTTTTCCGGAAAACAAACAGCCCTGGTGCGAGTGTGTGCACAGTGGCTTTGCGGTGCAGCTTTGATAATTCGTTCACTTAAGAGGCGGTCAGTAAGTTTTGTAAGCGGTGATTGTTGCAGGCAGTTAAGTCTACGGGAATCAATCTGTACGACTGTTCTATGGTCAGTCCGTTGTCTCTAGTGGTTCTCAGCGGTCACCTGGAACACGGCAGACAGGAGGAAGGCACTCTGTTGCTGGACGAGTGGATTAAGTTCTACTCTACCTCGTCGACGGCCAATTTGCTGGACCGAGTGCGTAGGCAATTGGTGGTGAGTTTGGAAGAGAGAGTGGACAGGCCGCGCCCGCTGTTGTGGACCGGTGACAGCGATCTGGAGACTGACTTCTTTGAAGCGCTCTGCCAACTTCTGCTAAACGAACCACTCCGCTTTTGGAGTGGCTGATGCCCACTTTAAACTAGTCGTTCTTTTTTTGTTTTTGTTTTTTTTTGTTTTTTTTTTGTTTGTTGAAAAAAACAAAAAAAAACAAAAAGCAAAAAAAAATAAACTAGTCGTTCGTTGGTTTTGTACGCAGGTTCTCTTTGTTTCTTGTTGATTATTTCTGACCGCTGTCCGTTCAGAGTGCAATGAAACTGTGACTGAAGCAAATTGTGGCAGAAGCCTAGTAAATTTAGTTGGCTGGCTAGACTTTTATCGGACACCGTCCGGCTAGTGTACTGTGTTATTGAAAGCCAAGTTATAAGTCTCAGACATACAGAGTCTAGGAGATAGCGACGTACATGGATAATCATATATGCTACCGACTCTCTTTCAACTGGTACCGTATTTATATGGCATCGGAACCATGTATGATACAGTCAATCATCTCGTCTTGTTAATCCGGGTATTCGCCTTCCGGACAAGATTAGGCCAGGTCCCAATTTTGCCCCATGTTAAATGACTCGTTAATCCGGACACAAGATTTGGGGTCCCAATTTCGAAATTTGTATGATAAAGTGAGTGGTTAATTTGGACAAAATCCATGCGCAATTTTCAATTCAATAATGCTTTTCGTTGAGTCAGAATGTGATTATTTTTGCCTTTTTTAGGAGCTATAATCAGCTGAAATAAGTTTTTGGGGTTTTAATTAGGAAGCTGGCAGAATCTGATATGCACCTAACAGAAAACTGTCATTTTGGCCTTCGACCCGAAAAACAGTCTTTTAGCTTTGATTCGTTAATCCGGAAATTCGCTAATCCAGACAAAATTGGCCGCTTCGAACTTGTCCGGATTAACGAGACATGACTGTATCATCAGTACCATAATACTGTATGCATGGTACCCATTCCATTCGATCGAAACCTCAAGTGGTACCGGTACTACTTGAAGTTGAATCATTACCGTACATGGTATCGCTGACATTTACAGTCAAACCTCGAAAATGGAAAATCATCCGACTGTCCTACTGTATCTTCCATTTACCGTGTTGATTTCAAAAAAGCGCAAAACCAAATCGCCTGTCCTGAGCATATGCAGCAACTGAAAGGCAGATGAATATAATTAGCGACTACTAAGTTTGAATTCAGCTGACTAATACTGTCAAGCTTAACATGCATTAACTGTCCAGCAAAGTCAACTTAGCTATAAGGAAAGGAAGTTTAGCAACTTTTTGCCGGATCCGGCCACTTTTTGGCCAATTTTTTATCTCGACAGTCTCATTTGGCATTGGACTGGCAGCAGTACATATACGTCGGCCTTTACGTAGTGTTCTCTGCATAACCCTTTGCAATATACCAACGCCATATGGCGTATGGCGTACTTGGCCAACCTATCGGAAAGCAAAAAATAAAGGTAAACATATCGGAAATCTGTCTCAGTCAGATCCCTTGGAAACGCGTTTTCAACCAGTCATGAACTCAAAATCTGTTGTTTTACATGTTCAGGGGACGCTTGCAGTTGTAATGATTCAAAAAATAGCTTTCAGTACGCCAGTTTACCGCACTAAACCAAGACAATCTGAAAACAACGTCCAGACCGAACGTATCCGAAACTGAGGCCGTGAACATATTAGAAAGCCAGAAAGTTTCCGATACGTTAGAAACCTGGTCATTTGCAAAAGGATAAAAATGCATTCCTCTACAAAGCTCTCTAATATCACATCACGAGCTCATTCTTTCTTCGATAAAGTTCACTAGTCCTTTGGTGTTGTACGACAGGTAGTTGCGGATGTCTGCGCGTGAAACTCCGATTCCTGAAACAGTCAGGCACTTAACGCCGCTTAAGGTACCGGCACCTTGTACCATACATGTAGGAGGGGGGTTTTCGGGGGGGGTTTAGCCCCCCCAGGCCCGATTTTCGGCAAACCCCCCCCCCCAGCCGAATTCTGGGGGGGGTTTTTTCTGAAACCCTATTTTGGGTTACAAACTGCTAAAATTCAGGGTTTCAAGACTTATATACCGTAATTTAGCATTTCAAAAGCCCTAAATAGGGTTCCGGAACCGTATTTAGGGTTTCAGAAACCCAAAGTAATGCCTCCGGAACCCAATTTAGGGTTTCAGAAACCCTAAATAGGGTTCCGGGACCCTAATTTGGGTTTCAAAAGCCCTAAATAGGGTTCCGGAACCCTAATTTGGGTTTCAAAAGCCCTAAATAGGGTTCCGGAACCCTAATTTGGGTTTCTGAAACCCTAAATAGGGTTCCGGAGCCCTACTTTGGGTTTCAAAAACCCTAAATAGGGTTCCGGAACCCTAATTTGGGTTTCACAGAGACTAAACAGGGTTTCTGAAACCCTAAATAGGGTTCCGGGACCCTAATTTGGGTTTCAAAAGCCCTAAATAGGGTTCCGGAACCCTAATTTGGGTCTCAAAAACCCTAAACAGGGTTTCAGTGCCCTAATTTTTGTTTCAAAATCTCTAAATAGGGTTCCAGATACGCATTTTAGCTGTATTCTGTCGAGTAAAATAGAGCTTTTTTGCATGTTTTAAAGCAAAAACATGTTTTTTGCACGTTTTTAATAAAAAATAGGATTTTCTGCACATTTTAAACCAATAAATAGGGTTTTAAAGGGAATTTTTGCACTTCTGACAGAATTTTTACCCGATTTTTAGTCCTCAAAACCCTGTTTTGAGCCCAAAAAAAGGTCGCTAAAACCCACTTTTGGACACCAAAAAAAGGTCGCTGAAACCCCCTTTGGAAATAGTGCTGAAACCCTATTTTGGATCTGGAAACCCCCCCCCAGCCGAAAACCCAGCTACATGTATGCCTTGTACGGTACCCCCACGTTCGTGCTCTATGCGTAGTTGCCGTGGCTCTAGGTGCAAACTTTCGACGGGAAATTCAATGTTTTGCCGGCAAATTTAAACTTTTGCCGGTAAATTTGAATTTCTGCCAAATTTTTGTCTAAAAATTGAATTTTTCGGCTAAAATTCCAATTTTGTTAGTAAAAATCAAATTTTTTATTAAAAAACTTCTTAAAATCTCGTTTTGTAACCAAAATTTTGTCCAAAAATCGGAATTTTCGACGAAAATTTGGGGGTTAGTGCGTGGTTGCCTTGATCAAGGGTGCGTAGTTGCCAAAATTGATTTCGGTGGCTTAAAAATGCACAGGAGGCTTGCTAACAGCTTCTGCAAGCATTTAGTAGAGTTTCATTTTCGTCGCCCCTAGGATGTACTGTATTGTTTGAGTACTAAATTACCATATTCCGATTTGATATGGTCCGCTAGAAGAGTTCTCTGTCTTTCCGTCAAACAAGTCAAATCTGACTTCAGGCTTATGGTTTCGAGCTGAAAATACATTTTACTATTTCTCGCGTTAAAATCACTAGAAGAACATAACGTTTGCAGGATGTGTAGGAACGGCGCTGACTCTTAACAAAATAGCATCTATCTGTAATTTGACATATTTCCACTCACCAAAGTCTTGGCTATTAACGGCTTTAGTCGGGCAAAGATGTCTTGATAGTGTTGCGGTATCTAAACATAAACTAAATTAAATGTGATATCGCACAGTCCACGAAAAAAGAAACATCGCAAAATTTTTTAGAAACAACCTTCGAGCTTTTGCGATTGACTCATCCAGCTATTGGCAGGATTAATTACGTATCATTATCTTTATTTATTTTTTTACAATGCTGGATTATAGGAAAGTGGTTTATTTATCAAAAAAATTTCTGTTCTTTGGCTTCATGATCGAACGAATTTATTATAACTATGCTAATAGATTTCGTACGAAAACCATATGCGCTAAATAGAAGACGATGTAGCGCAGCTGTTTGTGTCGAAAACGCTGCACCTTAACGTCCCAAGAGAGCAGCTTACGGTCCCTACGAATTGGTTTGATTGACACTAAAGTGTCACTAACGTAAAAACGTAGGCATAAAATCCTACCAAAATACGTATATGCGCTAAGAAAAATCATCGCCGATTTATCACCGTCAAAAACCCGACCCTTGCTATGTAGGTTGCATTAGAGCAGCTTACGGTCGGTACGATTTGTAAGTGCGCAGCGTACAGTGGGAAAATATCGAAATTTTTAAAACATATTAATATAACTATACATATATGTTTTTCGCCAATCAAACATATAAATAACACATATAGTTATATGTTTCTGAAAATTGAATATGCACATATTTTTAAACATAAAACATATTTGTGTAAAAGTCGCTTATTCACTTATATTTTGTCTTAATTTTCGATAATTCAAACTTGAGATTCTGAATTTCCTGTTTAAAACGGTTTGCAACAATTTAGATAGCATGCTCAGATTCAATAAGTTTAAGTGAAAGTCATATTTTGGAAAAGTTTACTGTCAAACAGCAACCAAAAGTCTTGAAATCATGAATTCCTATAGCAAAAATATGTATATGTTTCCAGAAACATATTGGCCTCAAAACATATAAATACAAAACATATTTGACATGCAAACATATTGAAAAACATAAACATATATGTTTTCCCAAAAACAAACATATATATGTTTTAAAACATATACATAAAACATATATGTTTCCCACAGTAGCAGCGACAATAAAAACTGCAAAATATTCTTAGTTTAAGAGTTGTTTTTCGTTACTTGAGTGGATCTCAACAGGTTTCTTGTGCGACCTAATAGATGTAATTTCAATTGGCTACAATTCTGTGCTAAATTCAACAGGAACACATGCTAAATTGAGTTAGTGGAAACGGCTAAAAGGTGTGTGCGCCGTTTCCACAAAACAGTCGTCCGTCAGACACTCATAACGACGCCATGTGGCATCGGTACCGGAGTTTTCCACCTTTAAGACTCCTCCGGTTGTAAGACCCGTGTCTTACAACTGGGTTTCTTTTCCGATTATAAGACCCGGGTCTTATAGCAGGTGGTCAGAAAGCAGGCCTGTAAGGTGGAAATATTTTTGGGTGGGCTTGTTTGGAAAAATCTGGTACATTATGTTATTAATTGCCTGACTGTAAAACAGTCGTAATATCCTGAGCATACACAAAGTGAACAGAATTGAATACTCTATCCCGCCCCTATAATCAGTCAATCAAGTGAAGAATTGTCGCGTTTGCAAGCTTACCCATTTTCTATCATTTGCTCGGTATGGCCTGCTCACTCCAGTGGTTACCAGCAGCGAAAATATACATAATAATCTGAAGAATCATTGCTGCGTAAGACTATTGATTATTAACCTGAACTTGAGTCATACATGTAGCTGGGTTTTCGGCTGGGGGGGTTCCAGATCCCAAATAGGGTTTCAGCACTATTTCCAAAGGGGGTTTCAGCGACCATTTTTTGGTGTCCAATAGTGGGTTTCAGCGACCTTTTTTTGGGCTCAAAACAGGGTTTTGAGGACTAAAAATCCGGTAAAAATCCTGTCAGAAGTGCAAAAATGCCCATTAAAACCCTATTTATTGTTTTAAAACGTGCAGAAAATCCTATTTTTTATTAAAAACATGCAAAAAACTGTATTTTGCTTTAAAACGCGCCAAAAAAGCTCTATTTTATTCGACATAATACAGCTAAAAGTGCATTTCTGGAACCCTATTTAGAAAATCTGAAAGCCAAATTAGGGCTCTAAACCCCGTTTAGGTTTCTGAGACCTAAATTAGAGTTCTGGAACCCTATTTAGGGCCTCTGAAACCCTATTTACAGCTTTTGAAACCGTAATTATGGTTCCAAAACCCTGTTTTGGGTCTCTGAAACCCGAATTAGGGTTCCGGAACCCTATTTTGGGCCGCCAGAAACGGAAATTAGGGCTCCGGAACCCTATTTAGGGCTTCAGAAACCTCAGTTAGAGTTTCAGAGTCCCAAATTAGGGTTCCGGAACCCTATTTAGGGCTTCAGAAACGCTAATTAGAGTTTCAGAGACCCAAATTAGGGTTGCGGAACCCTATTTGGGGTCAAGAACCCTGTTTAGGCTCTCAGAGACCCAGATTAGGGTTCCGGAACCCTATTTTGGGCCGCCAGAAACGGAAATTAGGGCTCCGGAACCCTATTTAGGGCTTCAGAAACCTCAGTTAGAGTTTCAGAGTCCCAAATTAGGGTTCCGGAACCCTATTTAGGGCTTCAGAAACGCTAATTAGAGTTTCAGAGACCCAAATTAGGGTTGCGGAACCCTATTTGGGGTCAAGAACCCTGTTTAGGCTCTCAGAGACCCAGATTAGGGTTCCGGAACCCTATTTAGGGCTTCAGAAACCCAAATTAGAGTTTCAGAGACCCAAATTAGGGTTGCGGAACCCTACTTAGGGCTTCAGAAACCCAAATCAGAGTTTCAGGGACCCAAATTAGGGTTACAGAACCCTATTTTGGGCTCAAGAAACCCTGTTTAGTCTCTCAGAGACCCAGATTAGGGTTCCGGAACCCTATTTAGGGCTTCAGAAACCCAAATTAGAGTTTCAGAGACCCAAATTATGGTTGCGGAATCCTATTTAGAGCTTCTGAAACCCTAATTAGAGTTTCAGAGACTCAAATTAGGGTTCCGGAACCCTCTTTAGGGCTTTTGAAACCCTAACTAGAGTTTCAGAGACCCAAATTAGGGTTCCGGAACCCTATTTAGGGCTTTTGAAATCCTAAATTACGGTTTATAAGTATTAAAACCCTGAAATTTAGCAGTTTTTAGCCCAAAATAGGTTTTCGGAACCCCCCCCCCCAAATCCGGCTCGGGGGCTTTTTTGTCGAAAATCGGGCCAGGGGGCTAAACCCCCCAACCCCCCCAACTACATGTATGACTTGAGTTAATTCTGAAGAACTGCAAAATACAGGGTGTCCTGCGCTAAGTGTTCCAAGTTTGACCGTTTAGCGGCACGTGATCAGTCGGGGCTATAGCGGGTCCTCTGGGTCTATGGGGTCCCCAAGGCCACTGTGTGAACCGAATATCGGTTCAATATCTGCGTCTGTGACGTAGTGTGAGCAATGTCGGCTCCCATCCCATGCCGTCAGCGTATGACACTTATGTAGTGGGCTTCGTCCCTGAGTGGTGATTGCCTTGGGGGGCGTCCAAAAATTACGTAATGGTATTTTTGCCCATTTTCGGACCCCCTCCCCCCGGATAATCGCCCGTAATAATTTCCTGACCCCCTCCCCTAATTACGTAATAATTTGGCTACCCCCCCCCCCGAAATTTCAATTTTTTGAAGAGTTAGAGCCGAAAATTTTCCGTTCAATTCTATGTAAAACGACGTTCTTATTAAAATAGCATCTGTATACAGTAACAATTGATAATTTTCTTAGTTTTCTTTATTGATGAGCTACAACTACGTACATGTACGTATAGTCTTAGTTTTACGTAGAAGCGATCATTGGATGGCGTTTTGTTAAAGATGAAACCAAAGTGTTTTATACTGGATTTTAGGGCTGCTTCAATATTGCTTGACTGATAATCGATAGTATTAAACCAGAGTTCGTGCGGGACCTGAAAAGTCAGGGAATTTGGTGTCCAGTCAGGGAAAAAATTGATAGCAGTAGAATCCTCTCTCGCCCAAGGGGCCCTGTCAGAGTTTTACACACCACCCTTTTGAAAATGGGACTTCTAACTTTCCACTACTACTACAACTTGAAATTTTACCCTCAGAATACCGTTTAAATGCGTTTTTCAGAGCCAATTTTTAAAAATTCCGACCCTTGTTAGAATGTTCTCACTCTGATTGGTCAGGGAAATTTGGCTTTGGTCAGGGAATCGCTCACGAACCCTGTAAAAGATCGAGTCGATAAGTGTTATACCCTTATCAACTCTTAATAAGATGTCAAAGGTCACTCTTGCCATTTAGCATTTGAAAAATTGGAAAGTCCTGTCTTAAACGGTAGCTACCTTCTCTAATCTATACGTTCATCTAAGTGAAATCGAGAAAATTTAAGCCCAATGGCTTCAAATCGAGACTAGGGATGCAACCGAAGTTCGGTATTATTCGGTATGAACCGAATAATTCGGTTACTAGTACTATTCGAATTCGGTATTCGAATTCGGTATTTTTCAAACCGAATAATACCGAATATTGCAAAACCGTTAAAATTGCACTGTTTTGCTTGATTTTGTGCAAAAATCACCAAGATATTTCTTCTTTTACATCTCTCTGTTCATTTACTATGCTAAAATTTTGGCAAACAATGACTATTCATACAAAAAACAACGAACTTCAAGGTCAAGGTTTAACTTACATAATAATAAGCAACAACATTTCGGCCTTTTCAGTTCCCAGTAGACTACGCTGTTAGCTTTCCACTTTTTAACCTAAGCGTTTGTTTTATCTACTAAATACTACGTATAAAATCCCATCTATCTTTTCAAATGATTCATCCAATCTAAGTTGTTTGCCTAAGCTGCCAGCTCTGGTGCTTACAGTACTGGATGGATGCTCCCTTCCTCCAACTTTCTGTATGCGTTTGTGAAATGTGCATGCGTAAATATCTTTCTGTTATCCGCCACATTCCAGATAACTGAAAAGGCCCATTCGCCCAACCCACTGTCAAACCCAACTTTTAGCTTCGGTTTTAGGCTTAGGCTTAGCTTCAGGCTTAGGCTCAGGCTTAGGGGCAAGTGTTTTTATGAAATCTCCAAGGCGGATAATAGGAGAATATATACGCTCAAGTGTCTTTGTGCTATGACTTCATATGAGTAATCAGGGAACTTGTGACTTAACTTGCGCCTCTTGAAAATTGTTTGTTCGCAAATTTTGTACTCGTTCTTTACCGTCAGCAGAACAACCAATTAGGGCTTGTTTTAGTTATAGAAGTGGATAAATCTATAGCATTCAAACAATACGTCACTCTACAGCTTTTTTAGCATAAAAAAGTTTGGCAAAAAACAAGAAATCGTAGTTAGACAGTATATTTTTGCAATCGCACTGCGAATAATCAATATTCGGTATTATTCGGTATAATTCGGTATTATTCGGTTCCGAAAATCCGCTTCGGTATTCGGTATTCGGTATTCGGTATTTTTGTATTCGGTTGCATCCCTAATCGAGACTACAAGTACATGTACTGTTCATCAAAACAATTAAAATTATGTCCACTTTAGTGATTTCTCCACTTTAAAAAATTACGTAATGAAGTCGCCAACCCCCCCTCCCCCCACCGTAATGAATAGTAATCTTTTGGCGAACCCCCCTCCCCCCTCATGCCATTACGTAATTTTTGCACGCCCCCTTGCAGACGTGCAATGTAATAAAGTTTTTTATAAATTTAAAAAATTTCACACAAATACAGTGCCGAGGATAACTTAGACACCTGCCCAATGTTCGGCTGTGTTCGTTGCTTTAAAGGACAGCTTCACTTACATTTGTAGCTGAGAATAATTTGTGCACTTTATGCGACTTCCTTGATTTTCAAGCGTTTACTGTATTTAAACTGGATTTACAATACAAGCGAGCTGAGCAAAAGTGATAGATCGGGGAATTGCTCAAAACGAGTAAATAAAGTCAACGTAAAGTCTACATGCAATTAGGCAGGTGACCAAAAAGTCGACTCGGTGTCTCACAGTTACTGTTGTTTGGTATTGGATTTCCCAAATGTGTATGTGTAGTGTATACACATTTACTGTCGGTGGTACAATGTAGTGTACAGTACAACGTCGTTTTGTGATAACGCACTTAAGATGTTTTATGTAAACTGAGGAGTACTCTAATGCAGGTCAGTGTAACTGTTGAGCCACTGGCCCGCTAGACTGCCAGTTGATCATTCTCTCGTTACGGCTCTTGCTTTGAACTGTTGCCAATAAAACTGTTACTTTGGCCGCCTAACTTGCGCTGATGCTGTTAGGTTATGGGCCCCTCGCCGGTGTCCTTTTTTCTGTTGTGACTCACTGTCCCACTTGTTCCAGAGATGGCCTCCTCAATCCATTAAATCCCGGTTCTCAAGCTGACGAACTGGCCAACCTGGAAAATTCTGGCCGAGAACTGCCTGTCACATCAGGAAGCATGGCAGATTGTTTTGGGACAATAACGCGAGCCTCAGCAAGCCGCCGCCGCCGCCCAGGCAGACGCCGACGATCAAGCAGCAGGCCCCGCCGAACCCAACGCAGCCGTCCGCAGCTTCAGAAAGCGCCGTCACCTCGCCATGTACATACTGGTTAGTGCTTTGTCACCTGAAGTAGCTCGGGTCATTCATATTGGTGACACAAAAGACCCTGTTGCGTTGTGGACAAAACTGTGTGACCATTTCGACCATAGGTCAGATTTGGGTGTTGTGCAGTTGCTGGGCGAGTTGCACAGTCTGAGTTTTGACGGTGAACGCGCTCCCAGTGAGTGGTTAGCGGACCGCCAAAATATGTACGATCAGTTAGCGGCACGTGGGCAAGCGGTACCGGAGTGGCTTCAGGTCGGTCAGGCTATCGTGCAGTTGCCGCCTGGCTGGGAGTCCATTCGTTCCCTTGTGGCACACGCGAGTGCCAATGCCCCAGCCGATCGACTGTATACTCTTGCTCAGTTGGGTGTGCAGCTCGATGATGAGTTCAGGTTGCGTTCTGCCAGCAAAGAGACTGGGGCTTTGTCTGCTCGTGCTGGTGTTGTGCGTGCAAAGGGCAGTTAAGCAGCAGTCATTGCAAGGTGCCAAACTGTTTAAGGGCAAGTGTTTCACCTGTGGCGGGCGAGGTCATCGTCGAGAGCAGTGCCCTACACCTACAACGCAACAGGAAGCTACAGTAGCGCAGGCAGCTGAGGTCTCAGACGAGGACTCTGATGAGGTGGTTGCTGTTTTGGCGGCGTACACTCCTACTGGTCGTCATGCCGTTGTGCTCGACTCTGATACGTCGCAACACATGACTCCTCATGCCGCTCTCCTGCTGAACTACCAGCCGCTGCCTGGCTGTAGACCTGTTCGTCTTGCCGATGGTTCCACCATTTTTGGTATTGGTGTTGGTGACTTGCCTGTTACTGCATTCTACCGTGGTGTTGCTACTAATCTGTTCCTGCCTAACTGTCTGTGTGTGCCTAGACTGACATCCACTCTGTTTTCTGTCAGAGCCAGCGCCTCCCATGGTGTCTGCACTGTGTTTTGGGGTGGCATGGCGCGACTTTTCAACTGCAGTGGTGCGCCGGTTGCGGGGGGTGTCATTCGTGCGGGCACTTACGTTCTGAGTGCTGAGCTGTCCGGTTGCTCTGCTTCTGTGGATCGTGTTTCCAATGCAGAGGACGTGTCAGACATTCAGTCGTGTGGCATCGCAGATTCGACGGTCACGCAGAATGGATGCCCCTCTCAACAGACAGTAGGGGCCAGGAATGGTCAGGTATCGTTTTTGTCATATATGAAGGCTGATCCTGATGTTGTAAACGCCGTCTCCTCGGATCGCCTCAGTTGGTCGCATGATGGTGGAGACCAGATACAAAAACAACCCATCTCGCCTGGTTTCGGATGTCCCTCACGTGTAGGGACCCAAGCTGGTATTTCGGTTAGTTTGTCTTACTTGCCCCGTGCTGTTGTGTCTGTTTCCGCTGATCGATCGGTACAGCTGGAGGAGGAGGATGATAAGCGTGCAGCTGTACCTCATCTCCAGCTTGAAGGATTTCCGGATTCAGACCGTTTTCTAGATTGAAAACACGAACAAAGCGTTGATAGTAGTGCATGCGGGAGCGGTATTATTAGAAGGACGCTACTATTAGAGCGTGCGCGTTTATATTTTCGGGATGTCCGTAAAGGGCGCTAGTATTGGAGCGTGCGCATTTATTAGAAGTTTTACGGTATATCTGTGTCACATTTGCTTCAATTTCGTTCACATAGTGTCGTGCCGCTAACAATCAAAGGTGGAACACACTGTACACACATACAAGTACCAGTAGAGAGAAAAACTTACCGCCACGACGCCATGGTTTAGAAAGAAGAAGTGTCCTGCGACAAAAAGACAAAACAACTACGCCAGTGCCATTATCGCTACAAATCAGTGTCATATTCTCTTTAAGACCGGTTGCCAGAGACAAGGGGGACAGTGCCGGTTTTGCTACATCCTTCCTGTCCTTCTGACCAGTTCTATTACAACGCCATAAATCAGTTCTTCGCCACTCTGCCGGTATGACCTGAACACTTGAATACAAAAGCATGTTTTTTTTGGTGAAATCAGTTACTAAGCCAACCTAAAAACGCTATTATAGGTAACAAGTTACGCTGATTATAAATCCGATTGAACAAAATTTCAATAAAGTCTTCTTTTAGCAGAAAATGGACATCGAAAAACGACGAATTCAGTTTTTGAGAGAAAAATGCCCTTGAACGGCTGAATTATGGTTCAAACTGCATCTTATTCGATAGCTCATACTCTATTTCATATAAATACATCACTTCCTCCTATCATTAACCGAACAGAAAAAGAATTTGCGCTTGAATTTGCGAAAATAGTTTTCGGTCCATATTTTGGACGTATTTTTGTATTTTCTAAACTGCGCAGCACGGACGTACCTTGCCCACCCTACTTTATGTGACCAGCCGACGCCGATGGACAGCCATATAGATTTACAATAAACAATCATTTTCCGTACTCGGTGTTCAGCTGTTTGGAAAGAAAAGCTTATTATTAGTTCACCTGCCTAAATGTATAACCAGTCTATAAAGCGAAGCCTACAGTAGATTACGTACTATTACAGCTGAAGAGCTCAGAATGAAGTTGAGGCCAACGATTTTGTGTTTAGTTCTTCTTGTCTCTGCGGCGTTTGCTTGGCCGCCTCCGTGGCGCCGCCGACCCCGACCCCGACCCGGAGGTCGCACCAGAACCACGACCGCCGATACAACCGCTGCCACCAAAACCACTGATCCGGCAACCATCGGTCCCTCGGCCACCACTACCAAATCTGACAAGGTAATTCTCAGTTTCTGTTTTAGATGGTGGTACAAAGAATCAAGGGAAATACCATAAAAGTTCTAGCGCTGTGCTATTATTTTTCGTGACTGCTTTTGGGAGCGTCATTACGGAGCGTATGCGTTTATTATTTCACTGCTACCTACATTGGCCATTATCAAGTATCCTAATTTTCTGCCAACACGGTATTTTTTAGTTAAAAACAAACAACTTTTATATGATTTTCAGTCTGATTAAGAGCCGGTCTCTGACAGCATAGACCCTGTCTCCCATGCCCTATTACTCATAACTCATAACTTTATCGTCCAAATATTTAGACCAGACGCTACTGTAATAGCAGCCATTAGGTAGGACGCAAGAAAATCGATAACAATATAATACACAATATATAACAGGTCAAATATCACAGTTGGCCTTCAATTTAACACAGAGGTCATAAAAGAGAGGACTAGAGATGCGCACGGGCCGGGCCGACCAGTTTAGCATAGTAGCCAGAAAATTTTGAAAGGTTGCACAAATTCAAGACTATGTACGCTGAATATAAGCGCTAACAACCGTTGTGTTAATCGGCAATAATGCGCCCGCTAAATGCGTTTTTATAATTTTTATTGCAGCATTCAAGGAAATAGTGTGAGTTTTATTAGGAAATGCACTAATTTCACCTTTCAGAGTAGTAATTTGATTTTAAAACAACAAAAATACAATAATAAAAGTTGCTTGAAATGGTACCAGTGTTTTTTTTGCCAAAAACGCTAAGTTATGCCAGGAAAATGCTTGTAAGATTTCTATTAACGTAAATTCAAAGCCTTTGAAGCGAATTTAATCAGTTATTGTGCCTATTTCCTTTAAAAACTTGCTTGAGTTTTTTCCAAGCCCCTAGGAAAAAAAACTGGGTTTTTTTCGAAAAAAAACGAAAAAACGAGGAAAAAAACGACCCAACAAACAGCCCTGGGGTGAATTCTGGCAACTTTTTTAAAAATGGGCCGGGCCAGGCCGAGTGGCAAATGGGCCGGGCCGAAAATTTCGGCCCGAGCGCATCCCTAGACAGGACCTTCCAAGAACTTCTCAAAGGCAGTTAGACGGAGCTGGGGCACAGAGAGATGAGAATGGCTTTGCAAGCACTACTGTTGCTAAGCAAATTTATTTGAAATATAATTTAATTATAATTTACTTGCACTAGTAAATTTCTAAAAAAATTAATTGAAATTATACTTATAGTTTACTTAAGGCAAAAATTCACTTTTAATATAATTGAAATTATAATTTACTTACCAAATAATTTACCTGGATTAGTAAATTTCTAAAAAGTACAATTAAAAATATTATTACAATTTACTTCGCAACAATAGCAAGCACTGCGGTACAATAAAGCAATGCCGCTGCATATTAGTCAGTGGATTGCCAATGCCAGTGCAAAACGCCAAGTTGCTGCCAAGAGAAGAGATCACTAAATCCCACCTACGGGGCGTGCAAAAATTACGTAATCGCATGAGGGGGGTTCGCCAAATGATTACTAATCATTACGGTGGGGGAGGGGGTGGCGACTTCATTACGTAATTTTTTTAAAGTGCAGAAATCAAATCACTGAAGTGGCCATAAATTTAATTGTTTTGACGTACATGTACATGTACAGTGGGGTGCAAAAGTTTAAACGCACCTTGTCCTCTTCAAGAAAAACTGACTTTTCGCTGATTTGTTGGAGGTAATGGGTAAGTGTTATACACCGTTACATAGCTTGAGCTCTTACCAAAAAGGTGGTGCAGACTGCGCTGCAATGGGTTGCGTTATGGTAAAGTTATATCCGGTCTAAGTCAATTTGTCAGAAAAAAGGGTTAGCAAAAGTTTAAACGCACTTTCAAAATTCTACAGAATCTGACTAAACTTCTTTCAAACAACGATTGTAAGAATACCTAAATACTAATTAATGAACAACAGGACAGCTTTGATGCTTTGGAATAATTCAGTCGCACTGTAACGCAGTTAATCGTAACACATCTCATCATGGTGAAATTGGTGTGGTCTGTGTACAAGGTCTACAATTTGAATGATTTTGAACTCTCTCAAACTTCTTATGGATGTGTAAGAGACTGAGACTGCTAATCAGGCTAAACAAACTGTGTTTATGATAACAGAACCACGAAAACAGATCATTTCTAATCAGATTAAGGTTGACAGATCATTACTGTTCCACATCTGTCACACTGAGGTTTAGTGTTCTGGTCTTCTCTGTGTTTGTAATCGATTGCAACCAACGAACATGGGTTAACTCATATAGTTTTTACATGTACTATTGTTTCTCTTATGCAAAAATACCAGAACATGCCATTTAGGCACCTTACTCAGTTAACAGCACTATAACCAGCATACTGAATATCCAGTAATGATCCACAATAATCAACTGACGGCAACTGTGAGGGTAGTTTGACCAGGAGACATCATCCCTGCTTCCAAAAACTTGCGTTTTTAACTGAAATGCATTGTGTGATCCCATGGATATGGAATTTCATCATCTGTTCATTTTAAGATGACCTATAACTGCTTCAGTGAATGCTTCTGCCATTGGTGTACACTGAATCTTGGCTCACTCATGTTTGACTATGATACTAAAGGCCCCAATTTTACTGCGTTCAGCTTCTCTGACCTCTTAGGGCTTCTGCTGTCTTTGCTCATGCTATTTTTCTTAAAACCAGGCAGCTGAGTCAGATATGCACCTCATAAATCATAACAATGTGGCCATTACCTAGCAGATTCACTATAATTATGTGGTTTCAGCCCATAATTACCAACGTTTGACTTGTAACTTCTAAAAAGCTTGAAGTTCATGCATGCCAGACTTTCTAACATGCACCAGATGTTATTAAGTTTGATCTGTCAAGGTGCTACTGGCACTCTGGTGGTAGAGATCGCGTTGATACAAGGCACCGTAGCAGGTTCAATCTTCTGCATGCCAATTGGACAAAGAGCACAACAAGGCTAACTGAATCATGACAAAGCATCAAACTTGTCTAGTTATTTATTATTAACTTTTTAGGTGTTCGTACAACTTTTATTTGAAAGATCTGAGTCGGATTTTGTGGGATATTTAAAGTGCGTTTAAACTTTTGCTAACCTTTTTTCTGACAGTCCGGCTTAGACTGGCTATAACTTTACTGTAAAGCAACGCATTGCAGTGCAGTCTGCGCCAACCTCTTCGCAACATCTCAAGCTATGCAACGGTGTATAACACTTGCCAATTACCTTCAACAAATAAGTGAAAAGTCACTTTTTCTTGTACCTGACTGGGTGCGTTTAAACTTTTGCACCCCACTGTACATTGTAGTCTCTCGATTTGAAGCCATTGGGCTTACATTTTCTCAATTTCACTTAGATGAACGTTTACATTAGAGAAGGTAGCTACCGTTTAAGTCAGGGCTTTCCAATTTTTCAAATGCTAAATGGCAACAGTGACCTTTGACATCTTATTAAGAGTTTATAAGGGTATAGCACTTATAGACTGGATATTTTACAGGGTTCGTGCGGCTTTTTCAGAGCGAAATTCCTTGACCGAAGTAAAATTTCCAGTGAGAACATTCTAACAAGTGTGAGAAGTTTTTAAAAATTGGTTCTGAAAAACGCATTTAAACGGTGTTCTGAGGGTAAAATTTCAAGTTGTAGTAGTTGTGAAAAGTCAGAAGTCCCATTTTCAAAAGGGCGGTGTGTCAAGCCTGACAGGGCCGTTTAGGCGAGAGAGGATTCTACTGCTATCACTTTTTTCCCTGACTGGACACCAAATTCCCTGACTTTTCGGGTCCCGCACGAACTCTGGTTTATGACTATCGATTATCAGTCAAGCAATATTGAAGCAGCCCTAAAATCCAGTATAAAACACTTTGGTTTCATCTTTAACAAAACGCCATCCAATGATGGCTTCTAAGAAAACTAAGACTATACGTACATGTACCGTATAGTGCTGTTTATAGTACCCGGGTACTATACATATATGGCACTTAGGGTTTTGCGGAAATAAAAGTGAATCCATTTATAGTACCCGGGTACTATATATGGCACTCTACAAATCTACAATAGTTTCATTTTAATATTAATATATTTAAATAACAGTAACCCAAGGCCCTCTTAGCTCTCAACGCTGCTGACTCGGCATGCTCAGAAAAATTCAGCCTCGAATCAAAAATGACGCCAAGGTACTTAAAACTAGAAACCTGTTCACGACAATTGCCACCCAAAACTAAGTCATCGGCTAGAGTGGGGTTTGTTTTAAGTGAGAATATTTGAAATTTAGTTTTAGAAGAGTTTAGGGAAAGGTTGAGGTTGTTGGTTTGAGTTTGTATAGCCGTGACGTCATTTTGTAGATCACGTTCGTCGTTAGCTGAGTGGACCGGCTTAATAAGAACAGCATCGTCTGCATATAAAAACAACTGAGAATTCGAACTCAAAAGCAGTTACGATAAGGAATCTACATAAGCAATAAATAGAACAGGCCCAAGTACCGCACCCTGAGGCAAGCCAGATCTTTCCGACCTAAGAGAAGAACATTCATCATCAACATTGACAGAGAAAGAGCGGTCACATAACCAAGAAGTTAGCCAGCGTAGTAAAAATAGAGGCAGCCTGAACTCACGTTGAAGCACTTCTAAAAGCTGCGAGTGCGGCACAGAATTGAACGCAGCTTTCACATCGAAGTAAACTGCGGCTACCTGCTTTCCGCCATCGAGACCAGTGGCAATTGCATTAGCGAAACTGACCAAACAGTCAACTGTAGAGCGGGAGTTTCTGAAGCCATACTGTACGTTAAAGAGTTCGTCCAAGTAGCGGCTGAGCAATGACTTTACGAAGCGCTCCATCACTTTAGACAGGGCAGATAGAAGCGAAATACGTAGGTCTAAAATCTCTGACATAGGTGGGCTTCGAGACCTTTGGAATGGCCTTAACTCGGGCGGCACCCGTCCCTCTCGCAGAGAACGGTTAAAGAGGGCGCAAACTGGGGCAGATAGGACGGATGCACAATTCTTTAGCAGAACAGCCGGTATGTTGTCTGGCCCAGTCGACTTCCGGGTCTGCAGCGACTTGAGTTGGCGTTCCACCCACTGAAATGAGGACAGACAGATGAAATGGGTATTGAGAGTTGAAAGGATGACCTTGACCGATTCCGCCAAAATTTGGTGTGGTACTAGACTAGCATCTGATGAGTTGACTGGACCTGAAAGATTAGTTCGATTCAACGCTCCAGAGAGGAGTTATAGTTATGCTATGCGCGCCGGAAATTTTCGCTCCTTAACTATGGGACGAAAAATTTAGGAGCGATTTTCTAGGGTATTACTCCATATTGCGAACTGATATTTGGGGATTACGTTAGCCATTTATATGTCTCTGAAACGCCCTACTTTAGTCATAAAATTTCGAAAAAATATTTTTTCATAACCCCTTTGACCCGTAGGAAACCCACAAAAAACCCCCGTTGACTTTTCTATTTCAAACCTTTGTAGCGCTATTAGGGTGTCTGCGACGTGCTTCTTAGCTGTTTTCGGAGTTGAGCTTTTCGCTTTATCAACTTATAAACACAAGGCTAATAACGTCCACTAACCCTGGTCTGTATAGCGACCGCACTCTAGCAATCTGTCTGATACAAGACCCCGTACATACGTAGCTCCGCCGGCCGATAGCCCACGCCTATCTCATTACCATAACACCCTATGCTTAAACACGTGTGAGCTAGCGACCGCGTTGAGGCGCGGATACAACAGCTATTATTTCTGCACTTGTTGGTATAGTCCAGGGGGGGGTCCGACCGGAACAAATCTCAAAATATGATGGGCGCCATCAAGCTCAGCGCACGTACCGACTGTGTGCGTTAACCGATCCGGTCGTGTTACCCACCGTTCGATAGGTCTTTGCGTTGGCTTTCAAATGAGCTAAACAGCGCCGTCATACAACCATGTTTGCGCGCGAAATTCAAATTTTAGTGACTCGGCTCTATTATTTGATTTTCTACCTAAACGGGAAACGTTGCCATTTTTGCAATTTTGATCATAGGTCAATGCGCCAACCGTCAAACGACGCAGCGTGACGAGATCCACAGTTTCCATGCATCGCCATCGTTCTACGCCTTCCGGCGCCAACACTAGATGTCTGAGAGTGAAGCAGTCGAATTTGGCCGTTTTTGCCAAATATTCCTGAGTAGTTTTTAGGCCATAGTTCACTTCGCGGTTGACAGATTTAGCTGGTTCATGCACGAAAACACTCCTAATTGAACGCAGAATGCTAATAACACATCCTGGGCGCTCGGCAATCCAAGCAATCCACTGTAGGACCTCCAGTATCAGCATTACCCGACTATCGGGAAAAAGTATGTCCGAAAGATGATCGATTTTCTCGCTAACGAAAAACAAATTTGCATATCTGCTGAATACGAATTTTAGAGCACATCAAGGCCTTTCATTTGGTGCATTACATGCCCTTGTAGCATATCGGCAATATGGTGTTCATTTTCGATTTTTCTTTTTTGTACGATTTGAGAGCTGGAATTTTGACAGTTTTTGGTCTGTTTCTTGCGGAAAAATGATCGCATTGAGTCCGTTATGCTGTCAAATGAATCGCCACGGTCCGCTGCGTCTTTTGATGGATAGCTTTTTTGGATTGGTCCACGCCAGGGGGGTCCAACCAGAACAAATCTCAAAATATTATGGGCGCCATCAAGCTGAGCGCATGTACCAACGGTGTGCCTTAACCGATCTGGGCGTGTTACCCACCGTTGGATAGGCCTTTGCGTTGGCTTTCAAATGAGCTAAGCAGCGCCGTCATGCAACCATGTTTGCGCGCGAAATTCAAATTTTAGTGACTCGGCTCTATTATTTGATTTTCTACCTAAACGGGAAACGTTGCCATTTTTCCATTTTTGATCGTAGGTCAATGCGCCAACCATCAAACGACGCACCGTGACGAGATCTACAGTTTCCATGCATCGCCATCGTTGTACGCCTTTCGGCGCCAACACTAGATGTCTGAGAGAGAAGCAGTCGAATTTGGCCGTTTTTGCCAAATATTCCTGAGTAGTTTTCAGGACATAGTTCACTTCGCGGTTGACAGATTTAGCTGGTTCATGCACGAAAACACTCCTAATTGAACGCAGAATGCTAATAACACAACCGGGGCGCTCGGCAATCCAAGCAATCCACTGTAGGACCTCCAGTATCAGCATTACCCAACTATCGGGAAAAAGTATGTCAGAAAGAAGATCGATTTTCTTGCTATCGAAAAACAAATTTGCATATCTGCTGAATACGATTTTTAGAGCACATCAAGACCTTTCATTTGGTGCATTACATGCCCTTGTAGCATATCGGCAATATGGTGTTCATTTTCGATTTTTCTTTTTTGTACGATTTGAGAGCTCGATTTTTGACAGTTTTTGGTCTGTTTCTTGCGCAAAAATGATCGCATTGAATCCGTTCTGCTGTCAAATGAATCGCCACGGTCCGCTGCGTCTTTTGATGGATAGCTTTTTTGGATTAGCCCACGCATTTTATAGTTATAGTGCAAAATCATCTGAAATTCATGACAAATCTGCCTTTTAAATCAAGTAAGTGCATCCAACTATACTTCTGGTAGTATATGATACTATAACTATAAAATGCGTGGATCAATCTAAATAAGCTATCCAACAAAAGACGCAGCGGACCGTGACAATTCATTTGATAGCAGAACGGACTCGATGCGATCATGTTTGCTCAAGAAACAGATCAAAAACCGTCAAAAATCCAGCTTTTATATAGTACAAAAAAGAAAAATCGAAAATGAACACCATATTGCCGATATGCTACAAGGGCATGTAATGCACCAAATGAAAGGTCTTGATGTGCTCTAAAAATCGTATTCAGCAGATATGCAAATTTGTTTTTCGTTAGCGAGAAAATCGATCTTCTTTCGGACATACTTTTTCCCGATAGTCGGGTAATGCTGATACTGGAGGTCCTACAGTGGATTGCTTGGATTGCCGAGCGCCCCGGTTGTGTTATTAGCATTCTGCGTTCAATTAGGAGTGTTTTCGTGCATGAACCAGCTAAATCTGTCAACCGCGAAGTGAACTATGTCCTGAAAACTACTCAGGAATATTTGGCAAAAACGGCCAAATTCGACTGCTTCTCTCTCAGACATCTAGTGTTGGCGCCGAAAGGCGTACAACGATGGCGATGCATGGAAACTGTAGATCTCGTCACGGTGCGTCGTTTGATGGTTGGCGCATTGACCTACGATCAAAAATGGAAAAATGGCAACGTTTCCCGTTTAGGTAGAAAATCAAATAATAGAGCCGAGTCACTAAAATTTGAATTTCGCGCGCAAACATGGTTGCATGACGGCGCTGCTTAGCTCATTTGAAAGCCAACGCAAAGGCCTATCCAACGGTGGGTAACACGCCCAGATCGGTTAAGGCACACCGTTGGTACATGCGCTCAGCTTGATGGCGCCCATAATATTTTGAGATTTGTTCTGGTTGGACCCCCCTGGCGTGGACCAATCCAAAAAAGCTATCCATCAAAAGACGCAGCGGACCGTGGCGATTCATTTGACAGCATAACGGACTCAATGCGATCATTTTTCCGCAAGAAACAGACCAAAAACTGTCAAAATTCCAGCTCTCAAATCGTACAAAAAAGAAAAATCGAAAATGAACACCATATTGCCGATATGCTACAAGGGCATGTAATGCACCAAATGAAAGGCCTTGATGTGCTCTAAAATTCGTATTCAGCAGATATGCAAATTTGTTTTTCGTTAGCGAGAAAATCGATCATCTTTCGGACATACTTTTTCCCGATAGTCGGGTAATGCTGATACTGGAGGTCCTACAGTGGATTGCTTGGATTGCCGAGCGCCCAGGTTGTGTTATTAGCATTCTGCGTTCAATTAGGAGTGTTTTCGTGCACATGAACCAGCTAAATCTGTCAACCGCGAAGTGAACTATGGCCTAAAAACTACTCAGGAATATTTGGCAAAAACGGCCAAATTCGACTGCTTCACTCTCAGACATCTAGTGTTGGCGCCGGAAGGCGTAGAACGATGGCGATGCATGGAAACTGTGGATCTCGTCACGCTGCGTCGTTTGACGGTTGGCGCATTGACCTATGATCAAAATTGCAAAAATGGCAACGTTTCCCGTTTAGGTAGAAAATCAAATAATAGAGCCGAGTCACTAAAATTTGAATTTCGCGCGCAAACATGGTTGTATGACGGCGCTGTTTAGCTCATTTGAAAGCCAACGCAAAGACCTATCGAACGGTGGGTAACACGACCGGATCGGTTAACGCACACAGTCGGTACGTGCGCTGAGCTTGATGGCGCCCATCATATTTTGAGATTTGTTCCGGTCGGACCCCCCCCCCTGGTATAGTCAAACCTGGCACTTTGGCTGCGGAATAAATTCATTTTTGGCTTGAAAAAATTTATCCAATCAAAAAACTGTACCAAAAAACAGGAATTTACCTACAGCTCTTGTTTCAGCAGTCGGATCTTTTAGCTTTGGGTCTCATTTGAACGAGTGCGCCCTGGCCGATCGATTCGTTGGTCGCCGGCCCAAAATAAACCACCCAATTCGGTACTGTAAGAGTCTATAGTGAGCGCGTTCAGCACACTGCATTTTTCGTTTTTTTTCTGGTGGGGTTCCAACTTCAAAGCATCATAACTCCGTTTCAAGTGGACAGATATTTATGTGGTATGGCTTACTAAAGAGCTAATTTAAGCCTCTTTCAGGCTATATATACTGAGCAATTCAATTCAATGTTCAATTTTTTTGACATTTTTTCGACTTTAGCCTCCAATAACTCAAAACTGAGTATGGTAACCTAGCAAGACAATGTCGGAGTTGAAATCTACACGCAGTTGTGCATTTGATGGTCATATTGTTATGTCTGAAAGCTGGGAGCCCACAAGTGGAACCAACCATATATCTAACCGATCATCCGCCGAAGGGGGAGGGTGGTTGGCGGGTCTGGCTCCGCCCGGGGGGGTATGACCCCAAATTCTAGGGAGGGGTTGGGCTGGGCACTAAAAAACGCTTGAAATAGCAATTTTTCGGTTAAAAATCGTCAAAAATTTGCTCAAAAAATTACTTGCCGGAAAAATCGGAGGGGGGTCGGCAAAATCGTCTCGGGGCGGGTCTTCCATTTGGGGGGTCTGGCCTAACTAAGTCGGGCGGGGGCAGACCCCTGGATCTCCTGTTAGATGTATGGAACCGATAATTAAAAATTTTTCGGCATGATTATTCTTTCTTGTTTTTTCGTGTAATCCTACCCTGATTTGATGGTGTTCTGTTGTAGCCCTCTGTGTTTAGTGCACTCGCTTAATTCAAGTACAATAACTGGCAATTATGTAGACCTGTCACTAAGCAACAGCTGTTATCTGTAATCTGACAGGTGAGGCAGACTGAGTCGCTTCTCAGCTTATTTGCTTCAATGAGGCCCTCGCATGACAGGACCGAATGTTATGAGTTTTCGTGCTGGGACCCTAACCGGGAAGACTTGTTATCGGTAAGAAGTGCGCCAAATTCAAATCACAAATTCAAAAAATACTGGCACCTTCTACTGAACCTAAATCGTCTTCAGCCTCCAGGCCACCTCTGCCATTTGCTCCCTTCCAGATCGTGCCAGAACCACTTCGATCATCCAGCCCGCCACTCACGATTCGCATCTCATCCATCTTCGCCGAAGTACTATCCCGAGAATCGGCCGATTTGGAGTGGAAGAAGGTGAAGCTGCCGATTTTCCTTCAGCTTTCCATTGTTTTAAGTCTTCTAGCTCCCATACTGCTTCGATGTGCTCTCTCCTTCCAGACACATCACTTCCATCCACTTCAAATCACCCCGCCGAAGTACTATCCCGAGAATCGGCCGATTCGGAGTGGAAGAAGGTGAAGCTGCCGATTTTCCTTCATCTTACCATTGTTTTACAGTCTTCTAGCTTCCATACTGCTTCCATATGCTCTCTCCTTCCAGACACACCACTTCCATCCACTTCAAATAATCGACCCGACCCGACATAATATTCAAATTTTTGCATATTTTAACGCTGCGTCGTAACATAGGCATGTAGGTACTCAATCAAAAGCTCTCGTTTAGCTAAGTCTGAGTATGATGGTCCCGATTGGATCGGATGCTGTATTAAGCATATTTGATGCAAATTTTCTAACTTATTAACGCTGCCTCCTAACATTGGCGTCATTGTACTTAAACGAAAGCTCTCCTTTAGCCAAGACGGATTATGATGGTCCCGACTGGATCGGATGCTGTAATATGCAAATTTTATGGAACTTTTCTAACTTTTTAACGCTGCCTCCTAGTCCTAACATTGGCGTTATTGTACTTAAACGAAAGCTCTCCTTTAGCCAAGACTGAATATGATGATCCCGATTGGATCGGATGCTGCAGTAAGCACATTTGATGCAAATTTTGTAACTTTTTAACACTCCTTCCTAACATTGGCGTTATTGTACAATAAAGCCAATGTTAGGAGGCAGCGTTAAAAAGTTAGAAAAGTTCCATAAACTTTGCATATTACAGCATCCGATCCAGTCGGGACAATTATAATCCGTCTTGGCTAAAGGAGAGCTTTCGTTTAAGTACAATAACGCCAATGTTAGGAATTCAGCGTTAAAAAGTTAGAAAATTTGCATCAAATATGCTTAATACAGCATCCGATCCAATCGGGACCATCATATTCGGACTTAGCTAAACGAGAGCTTTTGATTGAGTACCTACATGCCTATGTTACGACGCAGCGTTAAAATATGCAAAAATTTGCATATTGTCATTTTGAATATGCAAATTTTTTATGCAAATTTTCTAACTTTTTAACGCTGCGTCGTAACATAGGCATGTAGGTACTCAATCAAAAGCTCTCGTTTAGCTAAGTCTGAATATGATGGTCCCGATTGGATAGGATGCTGCAGTAAGCATATTTGATGCAAATTTTATAACTTTGTAACACTGCTTCCTAACATAGGCGTTTTTATAGTTAAATTAAAGGTATCTTAAAGAAAAGTCCACATATGAGAGTACAGAAGCTAGAAGACTTAAAACAATGGCACGATGAAGGAAAATCAGCAGTTTCACCTTTTTCCACTCCGAATAGTGCTAAATAGTGCCTGTGCCAATAGTGCCGAATAGTGCCGAATAGCGAATACTCTCGGGATAGTGCTTCGACGGGGCGATTTGAAGTGGATGGAAGTGGTGTGCCTGGAAGGAGAGAGCATATCGAAGCAGTATGGAAGCTAGAAGACTTAAAACAATGGTAAGATGAAGGAAAATCGGCAGCTTCACCTTCTTCCACTCCGAATCGGCCGATTCTCGGGATAGTACTTCGGCGGGGCGATTTGAAGTGGATGGAAGTGGTGTGTCTGGAAGGAGAGAGCATATCGAAGCAGTTTGGAAGCTAGAAGACTGAAAACAATGGTAAGATGAAGGAAAATCGGCAGCTTCACTTTCTTCCACTCTGAATCGGCCGATTCTCGGGATAGTACTTCGGCGGGGCGATTTGAAGAGGATGGAAGTGGTGTGTCTGGAAGGAGAGAGCATATCGAAGCAGTATGGAAGCTAGAAGACTTAAAACAAAGGTAAGATGAAGGAAAATCGGCAGTTTCACCTTCTTCCACTCCAAATCGGCCGATTCTCGGGATAGTACTTCGGCGGGGCGATTTTAAGTGGATGGAAGTGGTGTGTCTGGAAGGACAAAGCATATCGAAGCAGTATGGAAGCTAGAAGACTTAACATGCATTTCGCGAGAAAGTCAGCTTAGGTGACGAAGAGAGGGGGCAAGGGGGTTCATCTCACCGATCCGGCTAAAATTTTATGAGCATAAACTAGACCACGAACGATTACCTTCGGCGGATATTAGAAGAAAAACACCCCCCTAGAACCGGAGCTACACCCCCTCAAAGTTGGCTCGCCAGCCGTTTTTTGGCCAATTTTTGGACCTCTAACGACCCAAATTCAAACGTGTGCCGTTTGCGCATTACTAAACCGACAGCTTTCGCATGCACACCAATCGATAGCTATTTCAAAATACTTTAAATCCCTCACTCAACTTTTTCCGTATCATACCTGGTTAGCGAGTTATTTTCCGAAATGTACCAAAAATTGTGAAAATTCACCCTCCATTTTTTGCAAATATTCGCCCATAACTCCTGCCACAGAAGCGTGGGCCACCTGGAACTTTGTTCAAAGTTAGCTCATAACTGGCCAAACATAATCCACACAAATTGGTCAAAATCCAAGGGGTGTTGCGGGGGGGGGTTTGGCCCCCTCAAAGGTTTCCGGAAAAAATTTTTTTGCTGTAAATTAATTTTAAAGTAGTCTATCTGATGCAGTTTAATGAGCTGATTACGAATCTGAGCTCCGTTTGGCTAGGCTCGGCCGGGATCGGGAGATATGCAAGTCCAAAGTTCCGAAAATCAATGCTCCCTGGTGAGCATATCTTTTGATGGCTAGCCTAAACCGAGTCACCGGGCAGTTTTCTAGACCTATTTTAGCCTGCTGAGTTCAAAACTAACTTCAATTTTTCGCTACGGCCTCCCGTTCGCGAGTTATGGCCAGTTGAAAATCACTACTACAAAAAAGTGCAATTTTGGTGGTGCTCAAAAAATCATTTTTTTTATCCAGGCCCAAAATTTTATTTCTGACCAGCTCACCGGATGTACTTTTGGCCACTGATTCCAAAAATTACTTCAGTTTTGCTCTAGGAGGTCTGCTTCCCGAGATATGGCCGTTCAAAGTTTCGCGGCAAATCTGCACTTACAGCTCTCACTCTGTTTTGAGCTTCAAAATGGACTGCGTCGATTAGAGCTGCTATTATTGCCTTCGCTCTGTTCTACTATGTAGATGTAGATTTCTTCGCTACATCCGAAAATGACCCATTTTTTACTGTACGACATCTCCTTCAAGAGATATGACCGTTCAACTTCAAGCGGCAAATTCATACCTAAATCGGCTATGACCTGCTAGCGGGCTGTCTCGATTAGTACCGCGTGTGGTCTTTGTAAGGCTGTCATGTTAGATAGATTTTCATGCTTTGTGTAATTTATAGCTCGCCTTTGCTGTTCCACCCCATCTAGCAAAGTATATTTCTGTCTGACCTACCGAATCCGCCCCACAAGCTGACCAAAGACTTGCCTGTTATGAGCAGGAGACGGAGTTCAATGATAAGCACAATAAATCCACCCCACAAGCTGTTCGAAGACTTGCCTGTTATGAGTGGAACAACATTCAAAGAAAGCACAATGAATCCACCCCACATGCTGTCTGAAGACTTGCCTGTTATGAGTAGAGATGAAAAAAGCATAAAAACCTTCAAGTTCCTCTGTATTAGTCATCTCTACCAATTCCCAAAAACTGCGTTTTGGGCCATAGCCACAACTAGTTGCAGTCACTGTACTTTGTATGGTTCTGCTGTAGGCATAGGGTCTCCAATGTGCAAACATTTTTTCCACAGAAATTTGCCACTTCATCTTTGCCACATGGTCTGCCACACATTTCTTGTGCTTCATGTGTTTTCATGTTAGGCCCATAGAGACAGTCACCATACTGCTCATACAGGAGGTCTGACAGCTCTAGATCAGCGTCCACCAAGTAGTTGTGCAACTCCCTAGCCCTTTGCCTCATCTGAGTGAACGTTGTGCATCGGACACGTTCCTCAAACACATCTGACTCGGAATCCAGATCTTCAGGTTGCTCCTTAGCAGTTGTCTCAACCAATTCCAAAACTGCGTTTGGGCCATAACAGCTGTTCTCTCGACCAGACCAGGTGTCGGGCGATCGATCTTATCTTGTAGGCTCTTGGAGGCGATTTTTGCTGTTCTTTCCGGTATCGTTCAGCATAGACAGTTGGATTTTGTTTGAATTTCCTCACCAACTTGACACTGAACACCTTTGCAGTTCGATGATCGAGGATGAGATCTGGTTTCAGGCAACGCGGACCGATTATAAAGTAGGGATTGTCTTTGTTGAAATGAAAACCTAACAATGAACTCAAACCTTCATCAGCGCTGTAAGCACTGTGAACCCACCGGTCAAGTTTACTCCGAGATGGATTTGCGCCACTGCATTTCTTTCTAGAACAAGCGAATGGGGCTTTGGGCAGAAGGGTGTGATAGCCAATATCTGGAGATCCTGCAACTCTGGTCCACGATCTGCTGTTGAATGCCTCTCGAACAAACAAGCTTCTGTGTATTTCAACTCGATGAATTCAGCTCTACTGACTCGCACGACGCTATTGACCTCATTTATTACAACCTGCGACTCAGCCACAGCTGCCCAGTGAGTAAGCAACAAGGGCGCCGCAGACTTCTGAAAACCAGTATATGTAGCAAGCAGTGTGAAAACAAAGTAAATTAACAAACAGCTACAGTAATACAGCAGCAGAAACACAGATAAGCTTACCATTTTTTGCTCTGCCTAAAATGCTGTAGCTGAGGAGCGGTAGGTCGTATGACCTGGCCTTGGCTTCTCCTGCTGCAGTACTGGGGCAGGGGAACAGAGATTGAACAAGTGGTGCTCACATCAGTTATGCAGCGCCAACAAAGGCGTTCCAATCAGAAAACAAGCAATTCCCTGGAGGGGCAGTGGAGCGGAGATTGGTTTACGTAGGTCATAGCCGATTTAGGTATGAATTTGCCGCAAAAGTTTGAACGGTCATATCTCTTGAAGGAGATGTCGTACAGTAAAAAATGGGTCATTTTCGGATGTAGCGAAGAAATCTACATCTAGTAGAACAGAGCGAAAGCAATAATAGCGGCTCTAATCGACGCAGTCCATTTTTAAGCTCAAAAGAGAGTGAGAGCTGTAAGTGCAGAATTGCCGCGAAATTTTGAACGACCATATCTCGGGAAGCAAACCTCCTAGAGCAAAACTGAAGTCATTTTTGGAATCAGTGGGCAAAAGTACATCCGATGAGCTGGTCAGAAATAAAATTTTGGGCCTGCATAAAAAAATGATTTTTTGCGCACCACCAAAATTGCACTTTTTTGTAGTAGTGATTTTCAACTGGCCATAACTCGCGAACGGGAGGCCGTAGCGAAAAAATGAAGTTAGTTTTGAACTCAGCAGGCTAAAATAGGTCTAGAAAACTGCCCGGTGACTCGGTTTAGGCTAGCCATCAAAAGATATGCTCACCAGGGAGCATTGATTTTCGGAACTTTGGACTTGCATATCTCCCGATCCCGGCCGAGCCTAGCCAAACGGAGCTCAGATTCGTAATCAGCTCATTAAACTGCATCAGATAGACTACTTTAAAATTAATTTACAGCAAAAAAATTTTTTCCGGAAACCTTTGAGGGGGCCAAACCCCCCCGCAACACCCCTTGGATTTTGACCAATTTGTGTGGATTATGTGTGGCCAGTTATGAGCTAACTTTGAAGAAAGTTCCAGGTGGCCCACGCTTCTGTGGCAGGAGTTATGGGCGAATATTTGCAAAAAATGGAGGGTTAATTTTCGCAATTTTTGGTAGATTTCGGAAAATAACTCGCTAACCAGGTATGATACGGAAAACGTTGAGTTGGGGATTTAAAGTATTTTGAAATAGCTATCGATTGGTGTGCATGCGAAAGCTGTCCGTTTAGAAATGCGCAAACGGCACACGTTTGAATTTGGGTCGTTAGAGGTCCAAAAATTGGCCAAAAAACTGCTGGCGAGCCAACTTTGAGGGGGTGTAGCTCCGGTTCTAGGGGGGTGTTTTTCTTCTAATATGCGCCGAAGGTCATCGTTCGTGGTCTAGTTTATGCTCATAAAATTTTAGCCGGATCGGTGAGATGAACCCCCTTGCCCCCCGTAAGCTGACTTTCTCGCGAAATGCATGTTAAGAGTCAGTCTCTGAACTGATCGAGTTTTGCCCCTTTGCACTATTCAGACCCAAAATTGAAACTTTGGCGCAGGAAGCTGAAAGTTGGTGCACTGATACCTCTTGATGAGTTGTTAAACCACTGCAAAGGAATACCGAGTTCGACGCTCCACGCTCGAGATATAAGCCCGCGAAAATCGGCTCTCTTAACTATGGCACCAAAATTTCAAACTCGCATTTCCAACTTACCAGTTGGAGTTTGAAGTTGAAAATTGTGGATTTTACATAACTTTTTGAGTACTTTAAGATTACGTAGTCCAATTTCACTTTTGAGGAAAAAAATTTTTTTCGGCCTCCTTTGGCGCCCCATAGCTCGTCTGCAACCCCCCCTAGTCATATTTTTTTATTTCAGATTATTGTAGCGCTATGAATTAGCTACCTTTTCGTATAAAGTACGTCGAGCCAGCTGCCCGCGTTTTTGAGAAATATGGCTTCAAATTTGAAAAACCCCAGACTTTTGCATTATTTTTATTGCATAAAATTTCAAACTCGCATTTCTAACTTACCAGTTGGAGTTTGAAGTTGAAAATTGTGGATTTTACATAACTTTTTGAGTACTTTAAGACTGCATAGTCCAATTTCGCTTTTGAGTAAAAAAATTTTTTTCGACCTCCTTTGGCGCCCCATAGCTCGTCTGCAACCCGCCCTAGTCAGAGCTTTTTATTTCAGTTTATTGTAGCGCTATCAATTAGCTACGTTTTGGTGTAAAACACGTGGAGCCAGCTGCCCGCGTTTTTGAGAAATGTGGCTTCAAATTTGAAAAACCCCAGACTTTTGTATTATTTTACGCACAAAAAATAATGCAAAAATTCGGGGTTTTTGAACTTTGAAGCCATATTTCTCAAAAACGCGGGCAGCTGGCTCCACGTGTTTTACACCAAAACGTAGCTAATTGATAGCGCTACAATAATCTGAAATAAAAAGATATGACTAGGGCGGGTTGCAGACGAGCTATGGGGCGCCAAAGGAGGTCGAAAAAAATTTTTTTACTCAAAAGCGACATTGGACAACGTAGTCTTAAAGTACTCAAAAAGTTATGTAAAATCCACAATTTTCAACTTCAAACTCCAACTGGTAAGTTAGAAATGCGAGTTTGAAATTTTATGCAATAAAAATAATGCAAAAGTCTGGGGTTTTTCAAATTTGAAGCCATATTTCTCAAAAACGCGGGCAGCTGGCTCGACGTACTTTATACGAAAAGGTAGCTAATTGATAGCGCTACAATAATCTGAAATAAAAAAATATGACTAGGGGGGTTGCAGACGAGCTATGGGGCGCCAAAGGAGGCCGAAAAAAATTTTTTTCCTCAAAAGTGAAATTGGACTACGTAATCTTAAAGTACTCAAAAAGTTATGTAAAATCCACAATTTTCAACTTCAAACTCCAACTGGTAAGTTGGAAATGCGAGTTTGAAATTTTGGTGCCATAGTTAAGAGAGCCGATTTTCGCGGGCTTATATCTCGAGCGTGGAGCGTCGAATTCGGTATTCCTTTGCAGTGGTTTAACAACTCATCAAGGGGTATCAGTGCACCAACTTTCAACTTCCTGCGCCAAAGTTTCAATTTTGGGTCTGAAGAATGAGACTCGATCGGTTCACAGACTGACTCTTAAAACAATGGTAAGATGAAGGAAAATCGGCAGCTTCACCTTCTTCCACTCTGAATCGGCCGATTCTCGGGATAGTACTTCGGCGAAGATGGATGAGATGCGAATCGTGAGTGGTGGGCTGGATGATCGAAGTGGTTCTGGTACGATCTGGAAGGGAGCAAATGGCAGAGGTGGCCTGGAGGCTGAAGACGATTTAGGTTCAGTAGAAGGTGCCAGTACTTGAGTGATTTGAATTTGGCGCACTTCTTACCGATAACAAGTCTTCCCGGTTAGGGTCCCAGCACGAAAACTCATAACATTCGGTCCTGTCATGCGAGGGCCTCATTGAACAATGAACGAAACGCAAGAAGCTCTGCGATCGAGTGAACAGAAGCTTGTTTATGTGTATGTTCTGTACATCGCCCAGGCAGTGGTAGTTGGCAGTAACAATCTTGGCATTGTACTCGCCATTCTACGCTACCAGGCTTTGCGCGAGTCGAAAGCCTATCAGATAGTGCTTGTAGTGGCTGGAGCTGACACTCTCAACATGTTCGGTTACATAATGTTTGGTAATACTCATAAACATACATGTAACAGGGAGTCCAGTAGTGTCCCTCCCCCACCTACCCGACTTGGGTCGGAGACTCGCTCATCTGATTTTTCTGGCTAGTAATTTTTTCAGCAATTTTTTAGAATTTCAGAGACCAAACTTGCTAAAATTGCACTTTTCAGCTGTGTTTGAATTAGCGGTTTTTGACAATTTTTAACCCAAAATTGAAATGTTTTGCGATTTTTTAGCGTTTTTCGTACTCAACCACCTTCCCCTAGAATTTCGGACCCTAGACCCCACTCCCGGCAGACGCCAGACCCCAACCCTCTCCCCATCGGCGGATGACCTCATACATGTATGCTCATATAATGGCTAATTTACACACTTATAATACAGGTCTTCGGCAGAAACGTATCAAATTTCAGCCAATTTAGTCAAACTTTTCGGAAATAGCAGCAAAAAGAGATGTGTCAATTTTTTAGTCAGCCTGTAGTTTTCTTCAAAAAGCATCGAGAGCATCTGAAAGTTGGCCTAACGTGGGGGAACGTCTGGTAAAGCCAGCCTTTGAACACAGTTCTGCTATAGGATTTCGAAATATCAAGGCGCTGTTCAGCCAGCACTCGCAGCTGATGATACCTGCTTGGCGGTGTCTGAGCGAGTTTACGATGGTGCTGGTGTATTTCTGTGAGCCGATGGCAGCGGCCGCATTGTGTTTGGCATCGTTCGACCGCTTACTGTTGGTCACCATGCCGCTGCGCTACTTGGCCTTCAGCACTCGCTACACCAAACTTCTCATCAGCAGTGTTTGCTTATTCTGCATGCTTTTCGGTCCCGTAACTCTCGCGGTACTGGTGGCGTTGCAAAATCAAACTGTGCTGGTACCACACATCTGCCTGCCTAGTACCCAGGGTTGTATAATTAACAGTTAAAAATTCAGACCTGTTATTAACAGTGTTAATAACGTTAATAACAGTGTTATTAACATAAAAACCTGTTAAAAATTCAAAAACGCCTGAATTTGCTCCAGCAGCATGGCAAAAGCCTAGTAAACACTGTTTCATGGCCATAAGCTAATCATTTAAAAGGGTATTGCAGTTTTATGTAGAAACATAACAGTGCAACAGCATTATGAAAACAGTGTGTGGCACGCTTCTGGGCAGGGGTGCTTGAATTGCGTTCAGTAGGGGTAGCATCAACAGGACCATCATCATCGGCAGATGATGAACTCGTTGCAGCTTTCAGAGAATCGCGCTGGTGCACTGGAATACTCGGGCACTGCTCAAGCAGATGACGCAACAACCGACTTAGGTTGGGTGCCTTTCTGTCAGAACAGTACTTGCAGATTGCGGCAGTTACTCTGTTGTTCACTTTAACGCTGGTCAAATGCTGCCACACAACGTTGTTTCTGGGTCGACCAGACATCGCAGGAATTGGCTCACGAGACTTATGGCCTTTGCTGGCAGAACCGACAAAATTTAAAAGAGTATAGAACACACATTAAAGAGGGCAGACAAGTATTATTTGCAATTGCCTAAAATAGTAACTAGCATAAAAGTGGTCTTAAATTTTGACTAAAACACTTTCCATTTTTTTGGTCTGAAGCATGTTTAAAATACTAGGCTTCCACTGGCAAGAACGTCATACGCAGAAAGAAGGGTAAAGGTAAGTTTGGTCACCCGAAAATAAAGTGACCGCACTTGTCGTAGGCCTGCCTAGTGCTTACCTAAGCCTAAGCCAGAACCTAAGCCTCTAAGCCTAAGCCTAAAAGCCCTAGCCTGAGCCTAAGCCTAATCCGAAAACAGTGGTTGAATTTCGGGTGACCAAACTAACCTTTACCGACTGAAAATACGCAACCTTTTTATAGTGGTGGGTGGATGCAAAAAAGATAGCCACTGCGAAGTCAATGTCACTTCACTTAACGTTATTATAATAACTTAGGCCTACTTCCAAAAATAGGAAAACGTAAACACAAAGTCTGCTGGTCTTAGTTGCAGTGCAGTGTTACTTTGACGCGACGGTCTGACAAAGTTCACATGTGTTTACTATACTAAGTTTGTAGTCAGACTGTTGAAGGTCTCAATAACTAGCAGAAGTACGGTAAATAATCATTCTATGAAGCGCTGGATGCATCCCGAATTGCGGGAAGCTTAAAATAATTTTTACACTAATTCGAATTATTTACAAGCCTCATGTTAATAACGTGTTATTAACGTGTTAATAACACGTGTTAATAACGTGTTTTTAACAGCTACCCAACCCTGCTAGTACCTTAACACCCCAGCACCCCCGGTATAGCGCCTTCTTCTTGTACCAGAGTCCCTGTTATGCCACTGTTTCTGTACTCCTGTACATTCCGGTATGGCTGATTTACAAGAGAAAAATGAACAAGGTAAAAAGAAAATGAAAATATGAATCGAACAAAGCAGATTTCAGGTAGGTGCAGGCAATAATAATAGTCAGGAGAAGGTCAGTTTGACACTGCAACGCGCGTTGACAAGGAGCTTGGGTGTGAGTGCCGCATGCACACTGTTGATGTTTGTGCTGCCCTATGCTCTGGCTACTCTCTTGCTTCATCAGTACAGTGACGGCTCTCGTCTGCTGCCTCTCTGGACGATCATGGCTATTTATTCAGTGACCAACCTGAATCCACTTTGCAACGTCTTCATTTACTCTCTGCGGCACAGAGAGATGAGAATGGCTTTGCAAGCACTGCTGCACAATAAAGCAATGCCGCAGCATATTAGTCAGTGGGTTGCCAATGCCAGTGCAAAACGTCAAGTTGCTGCCAAGCGAAGAATTCACTAAATCCCACTTAGTGGGCGTGCAAAAATTACGTAATCGCATGAGGGGAGGGGCGTTCGCCAAATTATTACTAATCATTACAGTGGGGGAGGGGGTGGCGACTTCATTACGTAATTTTTTTAAAGTGCAGAAATCACTGAAGTGGCCATAAATTTAATTGTTTTGACGTACAGTACATGTATGTGCATGTAGTCTCGATTTGAAGCCATTGGGCTTACATTTTCTCAATTTCACTTAGATGAACGTTTACATTAGAGAAGGTAGCTACCGTTTAAGTCAGGGCTTTCCAATTTTTCAAATGCTAAATGGCAACAGTGACCTTTGACATCTGTTTGATAAGAGTTTAGAAGGGTATAGCACTTATAGACTCGATATTTTACAGGGTTCGTGTGGCTTTTTCAGAGCGAAATTCCTTGACCGAAGTCAAATTTCCACAGTGAGAACATTCTAACAAGTGTGAGAAGCTTTAAAAATTGGTTCTGAAAAACGCATTTAAACGGTGTTCTGAGGGTAAAATTTCAAGTTGTAGCAGTTGTGAAAAGTCAGAAGTCCCATTTTCAAAAGGGCGGTGTGTCAAGCGGGCCCTTTAGGCGAGAGATTATTCTACTGCTATCAAATTTTTCCCTGACTGGACACCAAATTCCCTGACTTTTCCGGTCCAGCACGAACTCTGGTTTATGACTATCGATTATCAGTCAAGTGATATGGCAGCAGCGCTAAACAGTGTTGCCAGGTGTAGTATAATATTACTACCTGTAGTATAATTGACCTTCAAAAAGTATCGAAAAATCGGCTGTAGTATGTAGTATAAAAATGTAGTATAATTTTAGATTTTGTAGTATAAAATGTAGTATAATTCAACATTTCAATCTCAGATGCTATCTTTTCCTTACTTTTGAGAATACTCGCAGATATTTTTCTGTTTGAAAACAGGTTTTGTCTTCTATCATCAAATTGACATAATCATTCACTCTTTATGAGAGAAATTAAAATAATTCGGTGATTGTATCCATTTTTGGACAAACAATCAGCTTCTTCAAACCGTTTCGATTGATTTTCAACATAAAAACTGTTTGTTTGACAGAATAATGCGTACTTTTCAAAACATAAAAATGTATGACTTCAATGGTTAACAAAAGGAAAAATACAATTTGATGCCCTATTCTTATAGAAATAGTAGGGTAAGCCGGGGTAATTCGGCACACCATTTTCAGTTTTTCAAAAATATCTCGGCCCAACTTAGCAGCAGTAACCTGATTTTCGGTCCGGAATTTTTCAATTTTTCTTAGTTACACTGTGCAAAAGGTTTTAAGCCATTCCGACCATTCTACAACGAATGGCGAGCGATTCCTTTTCGATTTTATTCATGTGCCGAATTACCCCACCGGTGGGGCAATTCGGCACAACGCGGAAAATTTGGTTTTGAAGCCTAACAGCCCCATCTTAAGGAATGTTACGATTAGAGCCACTTCATCTGAGTCTGTAGTACAATTTTTGCCAGCATTGTACGGTTGTAGTGGCTTTTACAGCTTTCTAAACGTTGAGATAATATGATCCCCACATAAGTTGGTTTTTTCTACTTGGCAATCGAAAAATGCAGAGTTCTAGCGTTATACTTTCATGGAGCTCTTGTTTGAAGGTTTCTAGCTTTTGCTTCAAGCAGAAAACCTACTTTGTATGTGTAACAGTGGTTGAATAAATGCATAATTTGCATACACACAAACATATGCTAAATCGGGCCTCCGTGTAAAAAATGTCAATGTTTTCATTCTATTAACACTGCTAAAGGCTTACACACCAAGAAAATAAGCAATTTGCAGTTGATTAACAATTTTTGATTAATTAATTAGAATTATTAATTAGTTAATTAATTAACGTAAAATAACTGGTTACTGTGTAAATCAGCATGGTGATGCTTAAAATACATAAACTAAGCAAAAATAACCGTTTTTGAACGAAAGTTTTGAAAAAAACCGATTTTTTGCGGGAAAACTGACTTCAACTACCGTAATCAACAGCTTTTCCATTCCAAAATGATGCGAAAACCTGCGTGTCTACTTGTGCCATTTTTGCCCCCGAAAGCGGGTCGTCGGTTCTCAAAAACTACTGCACCGATTTTAGTGAAATTTTCAGTGAATAATATTTGAAGGAAACCAACCTAATTGCAGATTTTTAATCCGTCCGAGCTAATGTAGTTTTAGGTTTATTCAGCTTCAAAAATCGGATTTTTTGAGTTGGTGTCGAACAATGACCTGTAGCTCACGATTGATTAAGCAGATAGAGTTAATATTTTATACATTATATCAGCACACGATACGCATTACATAACTGCATTAACCGTTCATCTAGCTGCATTCGTTCGAACGCAATTATCCAATAAAAAATTTTGTGCCGAATTCCCCCCTGTGCCGAATTAGCCCGGCCTACCCTATATTTGGATATCATACAAATAAAATCGCGCTAAACTTAGGCTTACGGACTGTGAAATTGAAATAGTCTATCCATACATTTAACAGGTCATCCGCCGAAGAGGGAGGGGGTTTGGGTTGTCTGGCGCCGGCTGGGGGGCGGGGTCTGAGCCCAAATTTTAGGGAGGGGATTGGGCACTAAAAGCCGCTCAAAAATCGCAATTTTTTGGCTAAAATCGAAATCGAAGATTTGGGCTGCAATACAGCTAAAAAGTTCTCGTCTGCGCGCGATTTTGGCAATTTTTGTGTCTGAAATTGCAAAAAAATCGCAAAAATCTGCTCAAAAATTTAGTTGCCAGAAAAATCGGTGCGGGGTCAGAACAACCGTCTCGGGGGACCCCATCGGGCGGGGTCTGGCCTAAGTCGGGTGGGGGCAGACCCCCCGGACCCCCTGTTGAGTCTATCATTGTTTGATGTTTTAATAGTCGAATTCGTAACAATTTTGCTCTATGTTTGAATTTGTTAGATTCTGGCATTGTAACAGTACTTCTGTTGCGTCATTATACCGAAGTATACGTACTTCCATTCACATTCCACATAATTCTGAAGTCATTTTGAAAAAAAAAACAGTTTTAAGGGCAATCTCTGAGGGGAATGGGAAGGGTAAGCCAATACGCAAACTGGCAAAACGCACAAAGTTTCGATGGTTTCAAGAGTCAACAAAGCTTTCAACTTGTGTAAAAAGTCTGTGAGTGGGAATTGAAACTCATCTCCCATTGCTGTCTGCATTATATAACAGTTTTCAACGCTTCAAACCTTCGATCTGACAGTTTTACAGTGTAGTATGAAAACGTAGTATATTTTCGAAAATTGTAGTATAAAGTAGTATAATTTTAAGCTGGTGGTAGTATCCTGCACTGGCTAGCACCTGGCAACACTGGCGCTAAAATCCATGATAAAACACTTTGGTTTCATCTTTAACAAAAAGCCCCCCCCCCAATGATGGCTTCTATGTAAAACGAAAGCTCTACGTTACGTACATGTACATACGTAGTTGTAGCTCATCAATAAAGAAAACTGAGAAAATTATCAATTGTTACCGCATACAGATGCTATTTTAATAAGAACGTCATTTTACATAGATTTGAACGCAAAAATTTCGGCTCTAACTCTTCAAACAATTGAAATTTGGGGGGGGTAACCAAATTATTACGTAATTAGGGGAGGGTGGTCAGAAAAATAATACGAGAGATTATCCGGGGGGAGGCGGTCCGAAAATGGGCAAAAATACCATTACGTAATTTTTGCACGCCCCCAAATGAGGGTTAGTGTCCCGCAATTGCCGAATGTTTTCTCAGCAAATATGCAAATTGCTACAACTAAATCTCAGTAATTAATCACATGGATTTTAACACTGATGTATTGCTTATAAAAATACGCACATAAAATATGCCGTTAAGCCTGACTTTTATCAGGTTTGTTTTGGTGAATTCCTTTCTAACGAAATTTTCGATCTACGAACAGTTAGCAAAACGGAACCTGTTTTAGGGCGGTTCGAGCGGCAGTTACCCGGTGGTTAGCACGGCCCAAAAATACTGCTATGACAACTACGGTAGCACCATCAGTTGTGCGGCCAGCGGACAAGCTTTCCATGGACAGGACGCTCAGAATCAACGCAACCAGCCCAAGTACAAGGACAACGGCGATGGCACTGTTAGCGATCTTGTCACTGGCCTCATGTGGCAACAGGACCCCGGAGATAAGGTGCTCTCTCTTCTACGTAGTTTTCTGAGAAAAGGTTTTTCCGTATAAACGCCCTGCAAAATGTAGCCCCTGGACGATTTTTCGGATAAAATATTTTGTCTCCGAAGAGATAAAAATATGATGAAAAATGGGTCAAAACATCAAAAATCGATTTAATAGTTTTTGTTGAGAAATCAGACCAAAGAATTCAAGTTCTTTACTAATAGCCACCACTGGGTGCTTATTTACCTTAGAATTGAATTTGTGAAAAGTGTTAAACTAAATAAACCCGGTAAATTAAAAACCATTACTGAATCGAAGTTACATGGGGTGTAGATAAACTGTGGACATATAATGGTAGAAATCCAGAAAAGGAACGGTCAGCCATACATAGACAGAGTCCCAAGGAAATGCCTCCTATTTCTGCATAGAGTGACAAATCAATATGCAGGGTGTCCCAAAAAATGACAACATTTCTTTTTGCTGCTATTTTCGCAATTTTTGACCAAATAGTCTGAAATTTGAAACATAAGTGCTAAAAAGGTGGGAATTTTATATGTTAAAATTTGGTGCATCAGGATTGACCCAGTCCTGAGAAATTCAACAATATATAAAATTGAGAAATTTCAATTATATGAATTCAATAATGTAGAAACAGCATCAAAAATGGAAACTTTTCTTTTTGCGGTATCTTCTCTAATTTTGGTCGGAATTGGATGAAATTTTGCATATGCTCAGAATAACGGGTTGATTTGTAGATCAAAAGTTGGCGCATGAACCCAGCCCAGCTCTTGACATAAAAAATCCCGATCACAATACAACAACAACATTGATTTTCGCGCCCCTTGGCTGTAATGAAGCTCCTGTAAGCATAATACAGTCTGTCACCCCAAACATGATAAGAAATGTTTATGATGCTATGGGAAACCATTGCAGCAGTGTATTAACTCAAACGGAGGTCATCTGGATGGTGTTCTTATTCCTTAGTTCTCAGAGTTTGCACGGTCTTCATTTTTCTGCAGCAAAATGCTGATGATGCTGATGACCTCGCCTATACCAAGCCAATCGTTAGTGATTCGTCTGAGGCAGAATTGGGTCGTGATGTTCAGGCCATTGCCGATCATTTTTCCTCCATATCCCTCAAACTCAATCTATTTAAAACCCGCTATATGGTTCCGAGCATTGCGCCTAACCCACCTGTCCTGACTGACGCCCCTTGTATTGATACCGTGCCCATACAACGTTCTGACAGCTACAAATATTTGGGTGTGTTTCTAGACCAGCGCTTTTCTTTTTCTGATCATACCAAATACACTGTATCACGCGCTCGTTCGATGTTAGGCTGTCTTTCTCGAGTGATTCGGAGTTATGTAAGTACAAATGTCTTTCGAATGCTGTATCTCACCTTAATTCGCTCTGTTCTATTGTATGGGTTTCCAGTCTGCTACCCCCAGAACATGTACAGTATGAAGTCAGTTGAGCGGGTCCAAAAGTTTGCTTGTCACCTCTGTCTGAACCGGTATGACTTAAGCTATGCTGCCATGTTGTCTGAGCTGAAACTTAAACCTGTTTACCGCATTGTTGTGGAGTTGAAGCTCTGTCTTATCTGGTGCTACTGTACGTTAATGAGACTAGGCATGTGCCTCAAGGTGTTGTGAGTTTTGAGAATGCAGGTCGTAGAGCTACACGCAGGAGATCGAATACTCATACTTTATTTGTGCCTTTTTGCAGCAGAGAGCGTTGCCATAATTCGTGCTGCCAACAATGTATAAGGCTCTGGAATTGTCTGAACGATGAGCAAGTTTCTGTTGATTTCGCTCGTTTTAAAACTATTGTACGTTCCAACGACCTTTTTAACACTCTGATGCGTAGTAATCTTGTAACTGTCGTTGACGTTTAAGTCAATCTTGTCTGTGTAAGTATTTTTACCGACTGTACGTGTTAATCTAGTCAGCGGTAGGACATTGAAAAGTACCTCGTGTACGCGTCTTATCGTGTTGTACTCTGTACAATAAATTTAAACGAACAAACAAACATAAAAACGCTGACTTTCTTTAGTTTCCAAGTACTAGCGATATGGGCTGATCAATGCCAGAACTTTTGACCTAAAAATATCTGCGTATATATTCAAAATTTCATCCAATTCCGACAAAAATTAAAGAAGATACAGCAAAAAGAAAAGTTTCCGTTTTTGATGCTGTTTCTACATTTAATTGAAATTTCTCAATTTTATACAGGGTGTGCCAAAAAAAAACAACCCAGCAGATTTTTCGCTGTAGCAACCGCAAATCTCAGCCGATTTGAATGAATCCTTTTTTAAATGAAAGATAAATAAATTCTTGAAAGATTGATGTAACGTTTATTATTGTACTCTGCCTAGTTCCTGAGATATTCACTCTCAAATTCAAAACTGTGATTTTGGCTTTGAACAAGAGGGATTTTTTATTATTCCGTTGCACTTCATAACAAAACGATTCCTGCTACTTCTAATGGCTCTTGGAGGCTTTACAGGTGACACAGAAACTCGGTTTACTTCAATACTAAAGTATCATTAGCCCTAGCAGTAGGAATCTGCTTTATTATGAAATGCAACGGAATCGCTCTTGTTCTTTGCCAAAATGTGTTTTGACTTAGAAGGCAAATATCTCAAGAACGAAACTGTGAATCTCAATGAAAATTGCACCAATCTTTGAAGAATTTATCAGTCTTTCAGTCAAAAAAGGATTCATTCAAATCGGTTCAGATTCATGGTTGCAAAAGTAAAAAATCTGCTGGGTTGTTCTTTATCACTCTTGTTCATTGCCAAAATCTCTGTTTTGAATTTGAGGACAAATATCTCAGGAACTAAGCAGGCTATCTTAATAAGCGGTACATCAATCTTTCAAGAATTTATTTATCTTTCATTTAAAAAAGGATTCATTCAAATCGGTTGAGATTTGCGGTTGCGACAGCAAAAACTCTGCTGGGTTGTTTTTTTTTTTGGCACACCCTGTATATTGTTGAATTTCTCAAGACTGGGTCAATCCTGATGCACCAAACTTTAACACCTAAAATTCCCACTTTCTTGGCACTTATGTTTCAAATTTCAGACAATTTGGTCAAAATTTGCGAAAATGGCAGCAAAAAGAAATGTTGTCATTTTTTGGGACACCCTGTAGTTCAACATTGGAAGTTTTAACACGTAGTACCAGTTTAAAAACTGCGAAAAATACATACTTTTCAGATGAGTTTAGCCGACGCTCTGTCAGGGGCTGCCTCCTTTAATCTGGGCGGCTACAGCGACTGGCGTGTGCCTACGGTAAAGGAGATGTATTCGCTGATTAATTTCAACGGAAAACAAGGCTCCACAGCCGAGAGTTCAGTTCCCTACATAGACACCGATTATTTTGTCTTGACATACGGCGCTGGCAACAGTCAGGTCGGGGATAGACTGATCGATTGTCAAGCTCTCACGCAGACCGTTTACGTTAGCACCACCATGAATGGAGACCAAACTCTGTTTGGCGTCAACTTTGCTGGTATGCACTTACATAGTTTTATTATGCCGTTTCGTTTAGGCGTTAACAGTAGAAGAACTTCCATAAATGGGCGACTTTTTTAAGCACCGACACCTGTTTTTGAACAAATTTTTTTAATTTTTTACAATTTCAAATACATATTACTATGTGCGATTTTTTACCAACAAAGTTTTTATTTCTGAAATGGATTAGTGAAGACAGACATGGGTCAGTAAACACACACAGCAGCTGGGCTAGGATCATTGTTCCCCGAAAATGTTGTGTAGAGCAGTTATACAGTCTGGCACTTAACGCCGTTTATGGCACTGGCACCTTATGGGCCCCCATGCCTGATTTTCGGGTTAGGTGTAGCTGGGGGCGGGGAATTGTCACGGTTTGGTTTGGACAGAAAGTGTGTGTTAACGGGATGGGCCCGTGGCTTGGACTGAGATTGGCACTAGCGTTGTAGTGTAGGTAGGTACTGTGCTACTGAAGACAACCTTCGGTTATTAAGGCAATTTTAGAAATCTTAAAAACAAAATGCAATTGTTCTGATTCACCTTTTATGTACAATCCAGCTATGCATATTATTACAGGAGATAATAGTATTGTTGCCTCTGAATATCTACGAAATTTGTTTTCAAAAGGTGCTAAATATAGGGTACCGGTTCCCATAAATTATGAGCTGGCTGAAAAAGAATGCATAAATACTGTCCTAACCCGACACTTCTCTCGTTGGTTCCATCTGGGGTCGTGGACAGATGATGTCGTAGAAGAGGAGAGAAAAGGTGTTGTTTTTGGTGATTACGCAGATTTTGTAGTAAAGGGCAGGCTACGTCAATAAAACGATAACCGGCCGACAGCAAAACACAGTAGAAAAGCAGGAGAGACACGTTGTTGCACCGTTAGAGAAAAGTAGAAAGAAGAAAGTTGAAAAGAAACCGGGTTGACGATGGCTGTTGACGACGCTCATTAACCGCCCAGTAAACACGTTACCGGGGAGCCGAACGGAAGGGCCCTTTAACCGACCAGTGATCGTGTCGCTGGTGAGCCGTACGGAGGAGGCGACCTGAGAACCACCCGAGCCACACTGAGGCAATCGACGCGGAACGCAGCAAAACCGCACTGCAGGCAGTTGAGAAGACAGAGGCAGCTCACTTCAGGAGTCGACCGGTGCCTTGTCGCGCAGAGAGGCAGCTTGTTAGGTTGACTTTAATATGCAACCAACTGCACACAAGATACAAAAACAGCCAAAGTGAAGAAATCAGACAGACTTAGGGCCTGCCAGACAGACGTAGAATGTTCTAGAAAGATATCACTCAAAATATCGACCAATCACTAGCCTTCGTTCTTCTCGGCACTCTCCTGATTGGTCGGAAGAACCGCGACGGGCTCGGCGATCGGCTGCCAAACCACGCCCTGTCTCGTGCTTGCCGTAGGAGCCGGTTCTCGCAGCGCGCCCTGAGTTGTCAAGGGGTTGGCGGTAGTTCAAAAAGGGCGGGTCTGTACACTGCCCCCTTCTTAGTCGGCGACGTCGCCGACGCCGTAGCACTCTCTTCCGCCGATTCCGATGGTAGGTCCATCCGTGTCCAACTCGGTCTCGAATCAGCAAAGGGACAGGGAGGTTGCTGCACCGTCGATCCGCTGGCTTCTTCGCACTTCTTGTTGGTAGGTAGATAGTGGTAGTAGTGTTTCTGGCTGGTTGATACATCTCGGCCTCTCTTGTCAGTGCTCCCGCAGATGGCAGTTGATACCGGGCAAGTGACAGAGGCAACTCCATACCCTCGTAGGGTCTTCCTTTTCACGTTGTACAAGCGACGCACGTCAGCCATCCAAACTTAGTTGTTATTCAGCTGGCGCTCCGTGACTAACACACAGCTGGAGTAGCTAATGCCTGGTCACAGCATCGTAGCACAGGGTCTGCGAACAGTGTTCGAGTGGTGGCCGGAGGATCATAATGACCCCTTCGGCCCGATTAGCACCGACGCAGGTTCTCAGCTCAGCGACCGTCCTCTTCTCCGCAGCTGCTGTTGTGGTTGCTGTCCAGAGGTGATACAGGCCACCTGTCGGCTGGTGGACTGACAGGTTGTAGGGACTCTGGCTCATCACGTCGGTCGCGGCGTCGGCAGTAGAGTTGAGTAGTTGATAGGCGGACGCTGGCAGTCCGCACGCTGAGGTACCGGCGGACGCAGTGTAGACGAGGTAGATTACCGAGATGACCCCCATCTCGGCACTTCTCATCGGTCGGCACGTTGACAGGGTGCCGAAGTGAGAACTTATCACGTCAGCCGCAAGGTCCCTGGCAGCGTCAAGTAGCTGGTAGTCCCTCCACACGTTGATGTTCGCAAGAAAACGAGGTGGTAGACAGTCAGCGCTATTGACTGCCGGAGTGTAGAGGAAGCGTGGCCGGTAGGTTACCGAGGTAGTTCTTGTTTCAATGTTGCTCGTCAGCTGGCATGTTGGCAGGGCACCGGCATAGTAGCTCATCCTGCCCACCGCGACGTTAATGGCAGGACCGTGCCCAACGGATGTTGGGCGAACACCGGCAGCTCCTTCTCGCGTCAACTCCGGTCATTACCGGGGTCGTTAGCTAGACACCGGGCTGTCCTCCACTCCATTCCACAGCTTACATCACCGGGTACCGCACAGGAGAGGTGGTGGTGAAGGGTAGATACCCCCGAGAGCCGGTCAAGTGGTTGGGTGATATCATAGAGAGAGAAAAGAAGGAAAAAGTAAATGCATACACTATGTACAACGCAGGTAGTGACACTCAGTGCTCAGCCGCCGTTGCAACGCCATGGTCCGGTGGTTCCGGGTCCTGGCCGGCGTCCTCCACAGTAGTCTCAGCTAACGCTCTCTCCAATTCCGCGACACTCTCGCTCTCTTCTGCCTCTTGTTCTTCCGGCAACATAGGGAGAGGAGGGGCGGCAGCCTGCAGCCGCTCAACTTCTCGCTGGTGCAAGAAGCTGGGTCCTTCCAATTCTGGGTAGCAGCGAGACAGGTGTTGTACGTGCACACGGCGGGGCGTTCGGTCTCGGCCCCCTACTGGCACAACGATGGCTTGGTACCCTTGTACCTCAACCACAGAATAGGGGCCAGTGTACTGCATTGCCAGCTTCATTGTTCGTATGCTGGGGTCGTAACGCATCACCTTGTCGCCGGGCTTCACTCTGGTCTCGCGAGTGTTCCACTTCTGATCAAATCGCTCCTGGTTGGCGATTTGAGCCTGCCGCAAGTTGTCTTCCAGCAAACGGCGGTCCCGTTGCCACTGTTGTCTGCGATCCTCGTCAGATGGACCCTCTACTAGCGCGTCACCGGTTAAGTGTGCCCCAGGCACTGTGCTCGGCAGGTGTAGTCGCCAAAGAAAAACCATTTCAGCGGGAGGAAGCTGCGTGGCAGTTTGCGGAGTTGCGTTGTAGGCATAGACGACTGTAGACAGGTTCAAGTCCCAGTCATCTGCTTCCTTGTTCACCAACCGAGACAACATGTTGGCGAGAGTAGAATTCATCTTCTCTACCAGTCCGCCGGTCCGAGGAGAATAAGGCAACGCCCAATGGTGTCGGACCGTGTGCATCTCCATCAATCTCTGCACCGAACGGTTCTTAAACTCGGTGCCGTTGTCAGAAATCACCTCCCTGGGTGGTCCAAAAACCATGAACACGTAGTCTAACAGCGCTTTGGCCACGTTGTGTCCTCGCCGGTCTCGCAACGGTCAGGCTACCACAAACTTGGTGTAGGCGTCCATGACTACCAGAACGTAGGTGTAACCAGTGGCGGTCCGGTTGAGCTTCAGGGTGTCCATGTAGAGTCGTTGGAAAGGCTCTGTAGGTATTGGCATGAGCCCCATAGGAGGGTTTTCTGTTAGCGATTGACCCCTCCGAGCTGCGCACAACAAACACCCATGCACCTGCTTGGCGATGTCCTGCCGCATCTGTGGCCAGTAGTAGAAGCGTCTCATTCGGGCGTAGGTTTTGCTAATCCCGAAATGACCAAATGTTCGTGCCCCATGATGGTCATAGAGCAGCCGAGGGCGGAGCGGTAGAGGCATGCAGAGACGCAGTCGCTGCACCATCTGGTCGCCTGGTGCGTTGTCGGCAATTGTAGGCGTAGGCTGTAAGTGCCACAGCAGCTCTCCGGTTACCACGTAGTGTTCTTGATTCTGCCGAACCCACTTAGCCATTTCCTCGCCAGTAGGTAGGGCGCCGTCCATTTTGTAGGTTATCATGGC